>JAPMOQ010052872.1:1242836-1261749 GCA_026543055.1 Argiope trifasciata | reverse complement strand
ATATATATATATATATATATATATATATATATATATATATATATAAGTAAATTAATCTCAGTAAAAATATTTATTTATACTATTTCACGTGTTCGCCTTTACAGACAAATTTAAAAGATACAAAATCAGTACAAAACATGGAGACTGGATTTATTACATAATTTCGAAGACAGCTATCAACATAAACATGTTTATCAAGATAAATTATGTCTGAAAGGCTTACATTTTTCCGAAATTAAAAAAAAAACATTATAGAGCTCTTTTATTAATTGCATAAATCTCCGCCTCTCTCCAATAAGCTAAAGAAAAGATTAAAATCAATAATACTCTAATTACCAGGAGGGAAAAAAGTAGCAAACTTGTTGTAATAACTTTTAAGAATGTTGACAAAGAGAATTTTAGTTTTTATAACTCCCGCATGTTTAAAATAATGTTTCGGTTACTCTCTAATACAAAAATGTTCTCGAGAAGCTTCAAGACAAAATTTTAATTTGATTACTTTGTTTATGATACCTTAAAATAAAAATAATATATTCTCGTGCTCAGATTGATTAACACCACTCTTATATAAATTCTTAACCCAAAGTGTCTCGTTGTTTAGTGAAATTTCTGATCAAAAAGTGATAAGGTTAATAAATAAATGCAGGAATAATTAAAAAGAGCAAGACTACAAATGTAAATATTTATGCATTTTTAACATCATCAATCATATCAAAAATGGAGGAGAAGCATTATCTTTCTACTGATTTTGTGCATACAAAATCTTATAAATTTTTCGTTTTAATCTCACATTTACAATTTCTAAATATAAAAAATCAACCTTTCTGGTAATTGCAATTGTATTTTGCTATCAAAATTATTCTTATAGTTTTGATTAATATTTCTGAACTTTAATTAATCTTTCCGAACAAATACCTTTTCATTTTCTTGTGTTAATATGTTATTAAATTTAGCTGTTTGCCATTTAACATAAAATGATAAATAAAATGAAGAAGTTATTTATCATATATAGAAGTTATTTATTTTAAAATGATATATAACTTCCAAAAAGGTGATTTATATAGCAACGTGTTAGGATGATGATGATGTCGTGTCCGTGTTTCCCCGGAAAGGGGGCGCAGTAGCTTCTGAGGGTAAAGACCTCTGAGCATCCAGAGGGCAAAAGTCTAACTTCTAGCTCAAATGAATGAAACACACACATTCGCTTGCACAACCCCTTTTTACATGGGGGCTCATTCATACATCTCACAGATACAGCACAGAACAACCATGACCGAATCAGGACTCGAACCCGGGAAGCCCAAATCACGAGAAAGACACGCTACCCCTATGCCAGGATGCCGGCAACGTTTTAAGAAATCTAGCAATAAAATTATGAAGCAATTTAACTTCCTTTCCAAATTCGTATTGAATTTGTTGATGTAAGATGCGAAGCATTCTAATCTGAAATATGGAAGAGTTGTCAGTAAAGAATTCAAAAGACATTATTCACTTCTGTGTTGCGCTATTACTATAAACAAATCACTTCCTTTAGCGTTTTTTTCTTTCGTCAGTATTTTTCCGAAACCACTCCCAGAAATCAAATGCTTACACACACGGCATTTAAATTTCACTCCGTCGTAAGATTCAGCATCATTTCATCTACAAATAAATTTACTTTAACCGCATTATTTAAACTAAGTACTTCTGAAGGGTAATTTGAAATGAATAGAGTATAAATTCTATCATTATTATCTTATTATATTATATCCCTATTATTATCTTACCTTATTATTATTATAACTCTAGACATTACAAAAACACAGCGTGAGTAATCTTTCATCTGATTATCCGAAAGCGCTAGTGATAGCGAGCGTCTGCACAAAGTCCGATAAAAGGTGGATTGACCGAATCTTTATTTGTCCGCCTAGTGTACAAGCTCTCGTATAATTCAATACACTACTGTTGTTATGTCGGCATCGGTTCAGAAAAAGGCGCTGTGCGTGAAACCAGCCTTAGTATCCAAAGCCATGGTGACCTGGTGATAAAGTCTTGACTTCAGAACTAAAGGGGGCCGCAATGGCCTGGTTTCGAATTCGGAATCGGGGGGGGGGTTCAGGTTCGAGACTTGATTCCACCGAAGAACCGTTGTGTGAGGGGGTCTCTTGCACGTTAAATCTGTCAGGCCAAACGTCTTCAATCTGGTGTGGTGTGTAGAGGGGGGTTCCACTTCAGGTGTCGTCCTCATCATCTGAGCGTGGTTCAAAATGACGAGGTCCGTCCCGAAATAGCCCTCGTGTTGCTTTAAACGGGACGTTAATATAACTAAACTAAACTTCAGAACCGGAGAGGTTCAGGTTCGAGACTCGAATCCACCGAAGAGCCTTCGTGTAATTCCGTCTCTTGCTCGTTAAATCTGTCAGTCGAAATGTCCTCCTGTTGGTGTGGTGCGGCATGGAGAGGGAAGTTCCAGCTCAGGTGTTGTCCTCATCATCTGACCGTGGTTCAAATTACGAGGTTCGTCCCAAAATAGCCCTATTGTTGTTTTACAACGGGACATTAATACACTGATGGAAAAAAAATCCCAACACTAGGAAGGAGCTGTGCTAGATAAACGAAATTTGGTAGGCGTGTTTATACATCTGAAAGATGACGTCGATTCAAATTTCGAGCTACGCGCGTAAGTGGGGCTCTATTAGCGACGCTATGAACAGGCAAATGAGGTTTGCTTTAAATAAGCGCTGTAAGGTTCGTGATCGTTATTTACAGTTGAGATTTGACGTAGTGGGTTAATGTTAGTCAAGGATGCCTCTGAGAAGACGAAGAAGCCATTATCAACAGCTCACTGAGTTTGAACGTGGTCGTGTTGTAGGGCTACGAGAAGGTGGGTTTTCTTTCCGCGATATGGCTGAAAGACTTGGCAGGAATGTATGCATTGTGCATGAATATTGGCGGCAGTGGTCAAGGGAAAGTACTGCCTCAAGAAGACCAGGTTCCGGGCGGCCACGTAGTATTACTGAGAGATAAGACCGTCGTATTCGGCGTATGGCTGTGGCTAATCGTACTGCGTCTGCAGCCGAAATTCGAGCTGCAGTTGGCACCACAGTGACACAAAGAACTGTTACAAATCGGTTACTTCAAAGACAGCTCCGAGCCAGACGCCCTGTACAGTGCATTCCACCGACTCCAAACCACTGCCGTTTGGGACGTGAGTGGTGTCAAACTAGAGCTCATGGGAGGACGGAGTGGAAATCTGTTGTGTTTTCTGATGAAAGCCGGTTCTGCCTTGGTCGCAGTGATAGCCGTTTGTTGGTTAGAAGGAGGCCAGGTGAACGTCTGCTAGTGACCTGTCTGCGGCCTAGACACACAGGGCCTACTCCTGGAGTTATGGTTTGGGGAGCAATTTCGTATGACAGCAGGAGCACTCTCGTGTTTATCCCACGCACCCTGACTGCAAATTTGTACGTCAGTCTAGTGATACAACCTGTTGTGCTGCCATTCATGAACAGCATTCAAGGGGGTGTTTTCCAACAGGATAACGCTCACCCTCATACCGCTGTTGTAACCCAACATGCTCTACAGAGCATCGACATGTTGCCTTGGCGTGCTAGATCACCAGATCTTTCTCCAATCAAGCACGTATGGGACATCATTGGAAGACAACTCCAGCGTCACCCCCAACCAGCATTAACCGTCCCTGCATTGACCTCTCAAGTGCAACAGGTATGGAATTCCATCCCACAAACTGATATCCGACACCTGTACGACACAATGCATGCACGTTTGCATGCTTGCATTCAAAATTCTGGCGGTTACACCGGTTACTAATGTACCAACATTTCACATTTGAAATGACTCTTCTCGCCAATGGCTCTACCTGTGATCTTGAAACTTTAATCAATTAAATATGTTACCTAGACAAATGTATTCCTAAAATTTCATTACTGTACAATAATTTTTTCTTGGTGTAGGGATTTTTTTTCCATCAGTGTATAACTAAACTAAGCTAAACTTCTTTTAATATCCAAGGCCGTGGTGGCCTGGAGATAAAATCTTGTCTTCAACCGGAGGATTTCAGGTTCGAGACCCGATCTCACCGAAAAATCTCTATGTAAGCTCTTCTGGTGCACCTTGAATCCACCGGGGCCCTAAAGGTCCTCCCACTGGTATGGTTGGAATTTTGAAGTGATGTCGTGTACGTCATCTTACAGCGGTTCAAAATTACTATGTCCGTCTCAAAATACCCATAGTTGCATTAGCCTTCCAGTGGGCACGCGTATGTGAGAGATGCACTTGAGATTAATTTAGTTTTATACCTTCAGATCTGGTGGCACTGGGAACGCCTGTCCTTGGCTATTTGTCCCCCTCCCTTTGACCTACTTTCAGTTGTCGTCGTAAGTTTGTGGCGTTAATAGGTCTCTTCCGATCAGATACTTGTATTTTAGATACGCGCGACCATTCATGTAAGTTTTTGTCACATCTGATTTTGTATGATTTTACAAATAAATCCGTATTGTTTAAGACTGGCGACAGCTGGCAAATGCACTTACGAAGGAAAATGTTGAAAAAAAGCACCCACATCTCTGAAAAATACGCTAAAATGAAAGGTTCTAAAGAGAAAAGCCGAACTAGGTATTGAAGTAGTGGAAGATGCGACGTCAGGGAAAAATCCTTGCCAAAAAGGAAAGTGGACTAGAATCACAAGTTTTGGTTGTGAGGTTTGACAGAAATTCATATGTTTGGTGCACACTAAACACATTTGCCCAAATTGCCACGCTGCAATGAAATAACAATGAATTTATTTTCTTCCTTTTCATATCTAACTTTCAATTACTTTTTCCTTTTTATACATCAATTCTTAATTTTTGCACTTCTATATTTTATTTGCAAATTATTCTGTCAAAATATCGACAATTTCATTTATATTTATTATTTTTTATATATTATCTTTTTTATATTATTTATTAAATCCAATTCACATGTGGTCCTTTTATATTGTTATTGCAATCTATGTTTATATTGTTTATACTTATTTTTAAGTAAAAAATGTTTAAAGTGTTGTAATTATTATTTCTAAGCTATTTACAATATAATTTTAATAGTTACGCTTTTGAAAATTTACTATAGCGTATGTGGGAAATACGCGATACCTTTCATGTTGGTATGGCGATCGCGCCCGCTGGAAGGTTGAAACGGGATATTAATATAACTAAACTAACTCATTTGATATCTAAATATACAGGTAGTTAATCGGAATCGAATCTGGCTTAATACCTAAAATAACCACGGATGATATATAAATATTATAGTTCGAGAAGACTATATAAATATGTCTACTTCTACTAAATGTCTAGATGTATGTCTAGCTTGTCTTGTAAGCAGGATCGGATCGAAATAGACTAGACCAGAATGGTTGTTGTAATCTGTTACTAAGCAGAACAATTTACAAACTGTAAATGAAGAAGCATTCATAGTAGCGAACCGTCATTTCTTATGTTATAATTTAAGCAAATATATATATCTATTCTTATAATAAAGCTCAATGTGTGTGTGTGTGTGTGTGTGTGTGTGTGTGTGTGTGTGTGTGTGTTGGCGCTCAGACATGTCAGACCGTTGGACCTACAGCTACCAAATTTTGTACATGTATACCTTGGAGGTCGAGAATGTGCACCTCGGAGCCCTTTTTTCGAATTTTTAATTAGAATTTGAATTAATTAAAATTTAATCGAAATTTCGACTTTTTTCCGCTATAACTTGCGAAAATATTATCGCACAAACATGATTTTTACATCAATTTAAAGATTAAAAAATTAGCTTTCTAATGGTATCAATCTTTTAATGTATAACTTAAGCTTCTATTTTTAACGAATTTTTAAAGAAATATTTTAACCATGTTTTTTTAGCACGTTGACTGGATAAAATAAAAGAAAACAATGACGGAAGATCAAGTTAAAAAAAAACTATTATCGCTAATTAAATCTAAAGAAATGCAACTTTTAACACGTGACTGGATAAAATAAAAGAAATATAAAATGTGATATTTTCTAAAAAAATAAATGCAAAGAAAATGTTTCTATAATCGTTTGCAATAGCTAAATAATTAATTCAACAATGACGGAAGTTCAAATTTTAAAAAAAACACAGCTATTGTTCAGTACGTGTTTAAAAAGAAATGTAATGTTATGGAACAAAAATAAAAGGGGATATTTTCCGCATAATTTCATGACAACTTATTGCGAGTCAGAAAGTTATATTGTTCAATGAACAAATAATCGTAATAAATAACGTAACTATAATAGTATTAGTTGCATGATTATCAATGTTTAAGTATATCTGGCTGTGAAATTATCAAGAGAGCAAGACACATAAGTATTTAATTGAAAATTTTAGAACGCATTATTCTTGGCGAACCAGCTGGTTGCCAAAGGCGACAGGTGTTTTATAAAAATATACTCACCTTAAAGAAGTTTTTTAAGGTATCCGACTACGTTTGAAGGAAAAATTTTGAAAAATTGGATTTCTTAAAAAATATTTACAACTTTGGTTTTTAGAAGTATTGTCAATTATAATGCAAAGTAGTGCAAATACAAAAAGAAAGTTGAAAATATAACATATTTTGACAAATAGGAAAATTTGTTGTAAACTTTAATAAAATTTAACAAAACGGTTAACACTCTACACAAAATTGTAAGGCAGCAATCCTATTTTTCTTTGCACACAAGTCATAGAATATAAAGATGAATGAAATGACCCAAAATGTAACAGAAATCTTGTAATGCACAGAAGTTACGAGTCAAAATATACGTATATATTTTTTTCCAAAAATACACAACTTAATTTTTCTAAAAACACCTATAAACGAAAAAGTATTTCACCCATTGTAAAACTTTTCGTTCGTTTCATTGCGCGTATTATTTAAAACACAAGGTTAAATTTTTATGCAAATACCTCTATTAGTTTTTGAGATATCATGTTAACGGTGGAGAATTTTTTATAAAAATCAAAGTTTCGAGAAATTTGAAATTAAAAAACAAATTTTAGCTGAAAAATATGTGACACTGGCTGATAGGTAAAGCCTTCCTTTTCCTAGAAAAGATAAACTGTTTTGGAAAAAGAAAAATCTAAATTACAAGAAATAATAATGAAAAAATAAGAGCCAATGCTTTTAACATAGTCGGATACCTTAAATTATCCCTTTCCGTCGAACTCAAGTTTTATTTAATTTAATGTACTTTAATAACCCACAACATTGTAATGGGTCTGAATTCTACCAATATTGTCACAAGAAAAAATGTAAAGAAAATAAAAAATAATTCTTTATATTATATTTTATAACATACAGAGAGATAAATAATTAGTCGAAGACTATGAAATTATCAATTCAATACTAATAAAAAGGACAATTTGCAATAATTTATTTTCCATCACTTTTAAGCACTTTTACTTTTCTTGTTTCATTTTTGAAAATATTGAAATTTCACAGCTGATTTTTCACTCGCTTTCTGTATATCTGGAAATTCAAATTTTCTTTTTTAACTTTTGTATTCTCGATAAAAGTACAGAATATTTTAATATTTTCAGAACTTAAATGTATATTAATATATTAATTTATTTAAATGTGGACTCAGTACAAATGGTGCCCCTAGAAGTGAATTTCAGAAGCAACTCATCTCTAGATTTAAAAAAAAAAGAATTAAGATAAAAAGTATATTCTGCTTTCTGCAGTAATAATAGTGTTTCAAAAATATTTTGGGGTCGCGGCGGTCTGATGGTAAGGTCTCGTCTTCGGAATCGGAGGGTTTCAATTTCGAGACTCGATTCCACCGAAAAATCCTCGTGTCCGGGGGTTGACTTGATCTCGATAGATCAAAGAATACTCAGAATTTTGTTGGCACTTCTTTATTTTACAGCCCTATATATGTACAAAGAACAATTCGTTCTTATCTTTATTAAATAATTGCTATTTACATCATAACAGTCCAAGTTGAAGGGTTTTACGTCAAGAACAGTTCTCCATTAAATAGTAAACAGAACACCACTGGGAATTCTCGGGTTGGTCTGTCAGTCATCGTTTCAGGTAGGGCTCTAAATCTACCGGACTCGTGGGTGTACTCCAGCTGTCTCCCAGAAACCCGTCTCTCTCTTCCAAAAAACTCTCCATATTTTATCTCAGCGAAAATCCCTACCTCCTCTTCTTCAGTGGCTACTGGTCCTCTCTTTCGGCCAAGCATGCCCAACCAAGAGCCATTTCCAAAGGCGTCAGTCTGTCGTCGGAGGGCAATTAAGGCGCGCCAAAAAGTCTGGAACATGGGGCCCGCTTCCAATAAGGACAATCGGTATCCAGATGTCTGGATGTTCCATTGTCTCTGAAAGCGCTATCACTGTCTTCTGGGGGAGGAATTTCCACGTGTGTTCTTTTAGCTATAGAGGCCCCAGGTCCCGAAAGGAGAACATCTGCAAAATCTGGTTATTTAAAGGTGTCGAGCAAACACAAAGGCAGCACAGCTGGCAGAAATATTTTATCACTAAAGGGAGACAGGGAATGTTACAGGGTCTGTTGCAAATGAAATCTTTCAGACCAAACTTCCTCCCCCTGGTGTGGAGAGGGGGTGTCAGTTCAGGTGTGGTTCTCGTCATCTGACCTTGGTTCAAAGTCCGTCCCAAAATAGCCCTAATGTTGCTTTACAACGGGACGTTAATATAATTAAACTAAACTTTTAAAATATTTTAATTAAATGTATTGTTATTAGTAGAATCTATTTTTAAGCTGTGAATCTTTGCTGTGAAGGTTTTATTTTTACAAATTATCTAATAAGTATCGAAGAATAGGAATAGGGAAACCGACTTTTCAAAGTTTAGGTATATATATGTCTAAAGCGCAAATGCGAAGACTGGATTTAACACAAAAATCCAATAATAATTTTAAAAAATCTAATGGTTTTTTTTTCTCAGTTATTGCATTACTTTTTGAAAAAAAACCTATTGCCCCCTGGATTTTATCTTCTAAAAGTATTATCCTAAACAATCCGCCTTTGGCGACCAGCTGGTTCACCATGAGTAATGCGTTCTAAAATGTTCAATTAAATCACATATTTATTAGCTTTGAAGTAATTCCGGGCATTGATTGGCCTGAAATTAATATTTTCTTTAAGATGATGGACGGAAAGTTCTAAAAGAACACGTTTTCCTAATATTATGCTTTAATTTTATAGATCAGTCAATTTTAATCATTGATTTAGAAGACTGATTGATGTAGCAACTTTCATTTAAAATATTAATAAAAATATTTGGTAAAATATGACTCACAGAGCAAAGTATGATCCTGTCTAAATTCAATCAGGTTTATCCTAAATAAAGACGATTTGTTGAATTAATTATTTAGATATTGCAAACGATTATAGAAACCTTTGCTTTGCATTTATTTCTTTTTTGAAAATATCACATTTTATATTTCTTTTATTTTATCCAGTCACTTGCTAAAAGTTGCATTTCTTTAGATTTAATTTGCGATGAAAGTTGTTGTTGTTGTCTTTTTAATTTGAACTTCCGTCATTGTGTTCTTTTATTTTATCCAGTCAAGTGCTAAAAAAAACATGGTTAAAATATTTCTTTGAAAATTCTTTAAAAATAGAAGCTTAAGCTATACATTAAAACATTGATACATTAGAAAACTAATTTTTTTAATCTTTAAATTGATGTAAAAATCATCTATGTGCGATAATATTTTCGAAAGTTATAGTGGAAAAACATCGCAATTCCGCTTAAATTTTAATTAATTCAAATTCTAATTAAAAATTTGAAAAAGGGCTCCGAGGTGCACATTCTCGACCTCCGAGGTATACATGTACCAAATTTGGTAGCTGTAGGTTCAACGGTCTGGCCTGTAGAGCGCCAACACACACACACACATTGAGCTTTATTATAAGTATAGATATAGATAATTGAAAACCAAAAGGGAAAAGATTTTATTTTGCAAACATACAATTACTTTCAGCAAATATTTTCTTCAGAATAAGGCGCGAATTTTCCAAAGAAATGATTTGAAATTCGAAAGTTTTCTTCAGCTAACAAGAAAATTTAAAATAAGAATTTACATACATATTTTTGCATAGAATATGAAAACTGGGAACGAAAAGTTAATAAGGGACACCTGTAAGTCTTTGTCTCATAACTACTGAGCGAATATTTTTTCAAAATTCGCACACACAGAAAAGGAAAAAAAAAAATCGAAAATTAATATTTATAATTATTCCTGGTCTTCTCAACATAATTTTTCTGACCTGAAAAACGAATAGGAAAAATAATAAATTCTGCTCTTGGAACTGAATTTATACGAATTCTGGCAAGCATGTCAAAGCAAAATGAGTGTATTCCATTGCAAGTACAGTGAGGCAATTTTGCCAAACAGAATGAAGTCAATTTAAATGAAAAAATAAAATTGATAATGACTGCGATAGAAGACGGAAACGAAATGCATTGCTGTATTCGAAACTGATAGGTGGAAATTGGAAATGCCAAATTTCCAAATTTCTATGAAAATTATCGAAAAAATCTTTAATTTTCAAATTTGGTCTTAATCTTCTTTGAAAAAAAATTCTTAATTAAAAAAACATTATTTTAGACAAGAAACTTTTAAATCTAATTGTTCGGAAAAAGGTAATAGAACATCCCTAAGAAAGTCAAGGCAAAAAAGTTTTAATTTCTAAGGAATCATTAAAATATGAAACAAAATATACTAATTCATAAATAATCATATTCTAGACGCATAGACTTGATTAAGAATAGTGAAGAAGTCCTACCAGGAATTCCTGAATTCAAAACCAGTGAGAAGATATTTTGAGGAAATTTGAAATGGCATGTTATTTAATTTTAAAGAAGTTTTGGATAGCCTTATTTTTCAAAACCATTCCTCTGTTTTTCTAATTTTTTTTTTTTTTTGAATCTAAACGTTTGATTGCTTTAGAGCTAATCTTTTTCACATCTAACTTTTCAGGGAAAAATTAAGTGTACCATAATAAATATATGAAGGCTGCGGTCTCAATTCGGCAAATTCCTTCCAATTAACTTCGAATCTAATCAAAGACGCCTTTTCAGATCAAAGCATCAAATAAGGAATGCTATATGCAGGGGTGGCCATCTGAAAGGTGCGGCGGGTGCTATGCACCCGGGCCTCGTAACTGAGGGAGCCATGCACCATGATTAAGAATTAAAATAGTGTTCTGAGCAATAATAGTGTCACTCGTACTGAAAGTCTGCAAGCTTGTTTTCATGTGGTTGCCTGAGCATCGACTGACGCCTTTATTAGGCAACGATAGCAGCGATATCTACTGTCTGTCCACAACAAGAACTCTGCTAGACGATCGTCTATGTTTATGGCGGGCGTTATAGAAACCGGCTTTGTTAGGGAAGACCCATTTTGAATGGGTGGAATAGGATGGAAATCTTGGAGGGTATTTTTTTTCTTGGCGTCAATTGTAGCGATAAGAAAAACTTTAGCTCGTTCATCTTCTCGCTTTAGTCGCCATTGCACTATCTTAATATTCGCTTAGCTTACTTCTTTTATATTTTATTAATCTTTTCTTTGGTTAGTATTTAACTGCATATAATTTTTTTTGTCTCCTAATAACATAAATTTAAATCAAGGGAAATAATTAGGATTAATTATATTATTGCTCTTATGTTAAATTAGACACCTTTGCAGCGGATAATTTTATATTAATAACATATAAATTTAAATCAGATGAAATGATGACAATAAATTTTTTATCTTGCCTCATTTTACTTCTTAATTTTTTCTTATAGCGCAGTCGTTAGACATGCAAATAATTATTCAGTTTTTCTATTTGATTTGTTTTTCACTCTGTAAACTTATAACGGAAATATCAGATATTTTCAATACTCTGAGTACGCAAATAAATTTTATCTTTTATTTTTATTTTTTTGAATTTTTTTTCAACAATTAAATGCAATAATACATAACAACGCCAGTTTGGAGCTAAACGTACCAGCTTGAGAAACTTGAATGAATTTCTACCTCCTCGAAATGAACTCTTCCCAGAGTAACCTGTTTCTACGACGCCCGCCGTAAACATAGACGATCGTCTAGAAGAGTTCGTGTGATGGACAGACAGTATAAAAAAAGGTGGAAAAGTTCATTTATAAATAAAGAAATCCCCACCAGACATATTAAGACAGAGCGGCTTGCCCGGTGCCCAGAAGTCGAGGCTGAAGTTTTGTTCAAATGGACTTGTAAATGATCAGCTATCTACTTTTGTCTTATCTAATGTAATATTTTTTACAGTTCTTTACATTGCCAGTTACTAAATATAATAAATACTGAATCCTCTTTCAGCAAATTAAAATTAAATAAAGGATTATCTTCAGTCAAGCATATGTATACAATGCTTAAACGCGTTTGCTGTACCAAGTATTGAAAAAGAAATTGGAATAATTGTCATTTTCCGGGTTTAGTTTAGTTTAGTTATATTAACGTCCCGTTTAAAGAAACACGAGGGCTATTTTGGGACGGACCTCGTAATTTTGAACTAAGATCAGATGACGAGGAAGACACTTGAACTGGCACCCCCCTCTCCACACCACACCACACCAGCGAGAGGACGTTTGGCCTGACAGATTTAACGTGCAAGAGACCCCCTCACACGACGGTTCGGCGATGGAATTGAGTATCGAACCTGAAACCCTCCGGTTGTTTTTGTTAAGTTCTTTGTATAATTTGCAACTCAAGTGATCCATTCTTAGTTTTGTCAAATTTATATATTTAATCTATAAGCCCACGAACACGGCAGATTTTGGATGGATAATGTTTCAAAGCTATAGCCTAAACAATCGCAAAGTCAAAACATTATCATAGATATCACTGCCCGAGAAAAGCACTATATTGATACCTCATTTTGAAGCAACACAATGGCCATTTTGGAACGGACTTCGTTATTTTGAACCGTGGTCAGATGACGAGAAAGACACTTGAGTTGGAATACTTACTCCATTTTTCCGCACTGCACCAGCTTTAGCAAGTGTATGTGTTAGTCAGTTTATTCTATGAATCTTTATCTTTAAGAGATCTTCTTTGGGAATCGCTGGAAAAGTGCATTGTATCAGCAAAATTTATGTTTCTGGTTGAACTGAGACAAATTATCAGTCGTGAATCTGCAGTCGTCGCTTCTTTTTTCACACTTTATCCGCATATTATCTTTTAAGAAAATATGCGCTGCTTGGAAGTCTTTTTGCTTGCATTCTGTTAATGATAAAATGTAAAATGAGTCATATATATCATTAATGTGCTCTCTTTAAAATGAATATAAATCACATTTTCATTAAGAATAGTTTTAGTCAATATTTTCATATCATCTTCAGATCTTTTCTAGTAAACAAATTCAGATTTACTTCTTTTAAGCGATCTTCACATTGAGAACCTCCGAATAGGAAATTTTACGCTATTTGAAATGAAAACATTTGTCGAAATATCGATCCAAAACTACACATTTTGATATTTAAAAAAAGTACGAACTAGCAAAAAAGCAAATAAAGCTTACAAAAGTTCTTTAAACTCATTTTCTTATACATAAATAAGCATTAAATTTCAATCTACTGATATTTTCAATCAAATGGAGAAGATTAATCCTATATACCAATCTTAACGGCCGTTTTCTATCTATTATTTCCTCTGCTTTATTTCCATCTATGCCTAAAACAGAATAGAGTTTTTAAAAAAATAATGCATAATATTTTTATTTTTCATCATTATTTATAGGCATATTGTAGTTCAAATCAATTAATAATTTTCTTTTCGTGTTTTCCTGCAATTATTTATGTTCAGTTTTAGCTTAACCTTAATACAAGAATCTCTTTATTTACTATTCGATTATGGTGGCCAAATTGGCTTTTATTATTGTTATTATTATTTTGTTAGTATTATCTTTAACCGTAGTCACGAAAGTTCACAACATCGAAAACATGGTTGTTTAAACGTTTTTGTTTGTTCGGTACTGTTTACTTTAACATTCCATTTCATATCTAATTGAGGATGACAGGTATATATAATTTTATAAAATTAATCTTATGAGTACTAAAAATTTAGCTCTTTGTCTTAGTATTCAATTCTATTCTTAATATATATTTTAATAATATTTTAATTATTTATTGATAAACACACCTTGTTTTACAAATTTAAATTATAAAATAAAGTTTTGGAATTTCTATTGTACTTAGTAAATTTTGAGTTCTAAAATGCAATTTACATGAAAAGACTATTTAGATATAGTTTCATTTTTAATGCTATTGTATTAATTCTTTAAAACATATATATACAATAAAATTTTAATTTCCCTAAACGCAATTAATTCTAAAATGTCACTTCTTACCCGTCCCACAGTTGATACACATTTTTTTAAAGAAATTATTCTTTATCGTTTTATTATTATTGTTGTTTAGAAATAAATTCCGTAGAAAATAGTATGTTTACCTTTCAAAAATTCTTTTAACCTGCAGCATACTAGTTTTTTCTTTTTTAATATATTATATGACAATACTAAATATGCAATTCTTTAAAAAATGCTTTAAATAAATGTGTATTTCCAAAAGAAATTTCTGTGTCAAAATATAATAGATATAATATAATTTATCTGTAGATGAGTCTGCCCCTTGTAAATTTTGTTTACTGTCAATTTTTACATTGTAATAAACAAAATAAGTTGTTTATGACTGTAAATTGTCTCTTTGTTACATCTAGGTTGTCTATAGACATTATTTGCATAAGTCCAATCTCCTTTTAAAACTTAGTTTAATAAATCTGCATAATACTTATTAATGTAGCATTGTTAATGAAGTAATTAATATTTGAATTAATGTCATATTTTAAAATTTATGCAATCAATATTTTATATATTAAAAATATACTTGAGGCTAGTGCACAGTACTTTTTCTTGTATTACCACTCAGTTGGATTGGTAGATATCATAAAGGAATTTTTTTCGGAAAAGGAAATATTTATTAATAAAATTATAAACTTCAGTTTTTTCTGGTTCTATATAATATGTGATGCAATGCCATTTCTTTTCCTTTTTGATTCAGGAACTACTTTGATATACACCCCCAAATCGAAAATTTGGCGACTTTTTTCTTGCCAAGCAAAGTATTTGCTTTTGGCGCCTCTTTTTTCTCGCCAAGATAATACAATGAATACATAAAAAATGAATAAATAATACAATGAATACATAAAAAATACAAATAAATGTAATTGAATAACAGATTATACACAATTTAGAAAACCGGAAAGCTGAAAAAACCTAAATTGGCAACACCAAAATAAGAAATAGCAACCCTAAATAGTCCGTAGGGAGTGCCAGATTTGGCGCATAATTTTTGGGGGTGTATATTATAAATTTTCAATTTAAAAATTATATCATTTTCCAGGTTTTAAAAAATTACCTCATTTCGTTTTCCTGATATATTAGTTATAAAATTAGTTTATTTTGTACTTATAATGAAGACTATTTTTCGCACTAGACTCATTCAAATGTGGTAACTATAAATTTTGATGCTGATGCAACATTCATGACATTTCAAACTAGTCCTGGCTGTATTTTTAAATTCAATTAGAATACATCTCGATGAAGCTAGTTCTATGTTGATTGAAATATTGTTGCTGAAATTAAAGATTTTATTGCTTGGATTTATTCCAAATTTTATCATTGGAATATGTATATTTTTTTACTCATCATTTTTTTAAAAAAATTACTTCATTTATTTTTGATTTTCAGATTGTCTTTTAATGTGATTAAAAATGTGTATTATTTAAATTGACTTTAATTTTCTTTTCTTTTTGTACTGCTTTATTTTTATACTGCTTTATTTTTTAAGATTTTTTAGTGTTGGTTTTTAAAACTATAAATATCTTTTATATAATCTTTTTTATACTGTACTTTTTAATTTGGAATTTGAATATTGTAATATACCTAGTTTTTAATAGGTTAACCTTAAATGGATTTATTATTTTGAAGCCTGAGTGTTTGATTTTTTTAATAATAAAGTATATGATTATTTTTCTTTTATTTATCCTTGTTTTCTAATTGATATAACTGTAGTGTTTGCCAGAAAGTTACAGGAAATTTAGTAGATACTATACTATATACTTTTGAGTAGATACTATGTTAATATTAAATATGATTGTGTATTCTTGAATATATTGAATATTTATTGACATAACTACTTGATACATGCAATACAATACATAATAACATGCTAATACTAACATAACTGAATTTAAAAAGAAAACATAAATAAAGAGTCAGACAAAACACTAAAGAGTTAGGGAGAGACACATGGATTATAACAAATGTATTGTAGCATTTTTTTCATAAATGCATTAACACTTCATTGTATTCATAAGTTTCTTTGTTTCTAGATCGATCATTGTATTTATGATGCATATTTTATGCATCTATTTATCTTTTCGATTTCTGAAATTGCAAATTAAAGCCTCTTTATTTGTAATTAACTATAGGACAAAAGTTGTTGAAATTCTAGTGACACATTTAAGTTAGATTTGCCACTATTACTTCTTATTTCATAGAGAGAAAAAGTTCTTGTCTAAATTTTTCAGGATAATTTAGTTTTTAAATATGTGTGTAATTAAAAGCTGTTTATTTTTCCGTGTAAAAAACATTGGTATCTTTTTGTAAATGTGTATGGGTATGAAGCATTTGAAAAAAGCCTGCATTTATTATATTAGCTGAAAAAAAGCTAAAGTTTTAGAAATTTTTCCTTTTTTTAAAGAAATGTTATAATGTATTGTAAAATTTTGTCATTACTGAAGTACAATGCTATTGCAATTCATTTTTGAACAGGTTTTATGAATTCCCTGTTATTTTTATCACACATAATGAAAATTCAGAAAGGTAAACTAAAAATTCCCATTATTTGGACAAATTCCGATTAGTCAGTTTGTTAAAAGATTATGGTACTAATTTATAAATCTAATAAATTATGTATTCGAGAAATATCCTTTTCTCTTTTATGATACAATGTAATGATAGTCATCACTCAGCCTTAATGAGTACTAGGCATATCGTTTTTGCTTAGAAATAAATTATAATGTTTAGTTGGGAAAAGAATAATTGAGGGAGGGAAATCAGTGCTTATAATGATTGCAATATCCAAAATGAGTAATGGGTTGAAATTCTTAATGAAAAATAATCATAAAAATAAATTATAAGACTTCTCTAATAATAGGAACCTAGTAGCTTCGTACTTACAATAAAATATATTCATCTTTATAAAGCACTTACGATTATGTCCCTTAATCAAGCCAACTAGCTGATGTAATTCATTTAGCTTGTTTGATTTGCTGTATAAATGTAATGGTCCATTAATTGTTCAGGAAAAGATTCATTGTCAAGCCAAGAGTAAAATATACTCTATTCCCCTTAGTAAATCATTTGTATGAATCAAATTTTATTATTTAAAAGTATTAAGTAAAGTTATTAAGAGGCATTTATCTAAAAAGTGTGACAATTTGGTATATTCCTTTCAATTTGTGTAATTGTTTATCTGTTGACTGTATATTTCATATTTGGTCCAAATATGAAACCTATTTCTACCTAGATCACCTTAGTCACTAAAACAACACTTTTTGTTTAAGTGAGGTGCTCTTTGATTAGCATAGTAGAGATTGCATAACTTTCTTTCAGTATGATAATGAATTCTCTGAAAAGATGCCATAATATGAAAAATATATTCCTATTTTATTATACAGCAGGATTTGTCGTAGAATTTCAAATTGTTACTCATTTAATCAAATGATACGAAGATTTTTTTAAAACTATGATAAAGGCTACTGATGATACAAGGATGGTATCCATGTTGTTTTCAATGTAAATGTTTTATTTAATTTTATAATTTAAAAAAATATTTATCGTGTAATTATCCTAGACTATAAAGAATTTTTAAAAATTGTTTTAATGTTATTAATTGATTTTTTAAAGTTTCATTGTTGATTCCAAAAGCAAAAGCCATTGTTTTTACTTTAATTAGGAGAAGACTAAATTGTTTTATATTTGTATTACATGAAATAACTAAAAAATATTGACATTTTTACTATATAATTTCAGAAACACAGACTGTATATTCTATCCACGTCTGTATTTAAATTGTTAAAATAACTTAAGGGATAAAGCACCTGCTCTTTATAGTGAATGTGTTTGTGAAAGCATACTTTAATAGCTTTTGTAAAATTAGCATCTAGTAGTTCTTGTATGGTACTTGCATTGTGATCTTGTTACCTATTTTGAGTTGTAGATTTTTACTTATTAACCGAAAGCAGGCATAACATTTGTACTTATTACTTTTCTGTTGAACATTTAAGAGCAGAGGGCAATCATGTAATCATGCTATTTAAAATTTATAGAGGAGTGGAATACCAAAGATTCATATATTCAGAATAAAAGTCAAACAAAAACTATTTTAGTAAATATAATACTCTAATTGTGTTCTAAACTTTTTCCCCCTTCCCCCCTTAAATCACTTTTAAAACCATATCCTCGTAATGTGATTATTTCTTTTAACTACTGCTTAAATTTATTCTTGATTATTTGTTAATCTTATTTGACTATTCTTGTGTTGAATTGGACAGATTTTTGCAGTTTAGAGATGTACGCAGGAAATCCTTTTCATGTTCCCGATGGCCATCCAAGGGATGCAACCCTTGATGCTAGTCAAGTATTAGCTGCAGCTTTAGAACAAATGGATGATATAATTGCAGGTAATTTGTTTTGTATAAATTCTTATTCTTTTTAGTGTTTCTTTTACTGTTTTAAAATCAGTGTGTGTGTGTGTGTGTGTGTGTGTGTGTGTGTGTGTGTGTGTGTGTGTGTGTGTGTGTGTGTGTGTGTGTGTGTGTGTGTGTGTGTGTGTGTGT
>JAPMOQ010052872.1:1193787-1241230 GCA_026543055.1 Argiope trifasciata | reverse complement strand
TATATATATATATATATATATATATATATAAAATAAATTATTTAAGATATTATTTCCATTAAAGCTTCTCATGAAATATTTTTAGGCATCTCTAGAAGTTTCTCCTTTTTGTTCATTATTAAATTATTTCCTTTAAAAACTGTATTGTAACTTGAGCCATAAAATATTTTTTGTAGTTTTTATAAATAAGAAAACACATAAAAATTATAATTTAAATTGAATAAATTTAGAATATGGCAGACTCATAATGATTTTTAGTTTGCTATTTTGTTCAATTTCTTATAAATTATTTAGAATGCAAGAAGTTATTTACTGATGTAATTTTAGGTTTATTGTAGGAATATTTACAATCCATGTCAAATGATCATTTAAATCAAGTAAAAATTCCTGCTAATTTAGTCTATTTAATACATAATTTTTTATTGCAAATTATTTACTTAGATTTAAGTATTCAATAGCTAACTTCATTTTTTTTCTACATGAAATAGCTCAATTTTTTAAAAAGCTAAAATGTATTTCTTTAAAATAAATTTAAGAGAAACTAAGTATATTTTTAACTTACAAAATTTGTTTTATATAAGAGATAAAATATCTTGAGATTATGTACTTTTCTTTTTTCAAGATTTTCATTTTCACATATACTTTTTACTAGTTTTCTGTCTGTAAAGTAATACAGTAAAAGTTATGAATAACAATATTATCTATAATGTTATTTCCTTTTGGTCCTGTTTAAATTCCCATTTACTTAATGCATTTTGAACCTGCTTATAGCAGTACTTGTTTTTTTATTTGCATGTGTTTAGAATAATTTTTCTTTCTTCAGAAAGCTGATAGTACATGTAACCTAAGTTTTTTCCCATTACTATACCAAATGTTTCAATATGTATCTGAATATTTAAATAGGCTGAAATATATAGAGAGTTTCACTATCAATGTAACAAATTTGCAGGGGACACAATGATATTTTTATATTTTTATATTTATGATTGTTTGTAAAATTTTTGTTTTGAAATTGTAATACAAGTTAAATAATTTAAACGTTAAAACATACTTTTACATTCATATTGTCTGTCACAATTATCTGTCTCTAACAATATTTTACCTTGGTTTTTGCAATATTAACAGGTTTCACTGTGATTGTTTACTTTTAGTTTAAGTTTGAATCTATTATTCCTATTAATAGCAGGCTTAAGATACCAGAAGTGTTGGAGTTGCAATTAGAGACTTTAAAAGTTTTAATTTTTCAGAGAACTCTAGAAACTACATTTAATTCAATGTTTGATGTTAATGATCTTTTTGAGAATTAAATAAATGAAAGTGTCTAACATTTTGTGTGACTTTTTAATTTTAAAAACTGTGTTATAGATTAATAGTTTTAAAATATATACATTTCAAATCCTTAAATAATAGGAAGTGTCTTGAATATTCACCCAAATTCAACATCAGAGTATTTCATTATTAATTTTATTTGAAACTTTTCTAGCTAAACAGCATCAAAGAGAATTCATTTCAGTGATTTCTGATGTTATTAATATTTGGTATTGTGCATCTCAATTATCTCATGTTTCTGCTTTCTTTTTCCTCCTTTCTTTTTTCATTTTTCAGTATTTTGGATGCTATTATCAGTAATTTATAGCTGTGTTTCTTATTGCAATTTTATTTTTTAATTTTATATGTTATTAGAAAGGGAATTCAGTCACAAGATCAGCTTCCCTTTTAATTATGAAGTGTAAAGTATTGAAGCAGAGTTTAAAATGTGAAGTTATTTGTTACTAATAATCTAAATGTGTTTAATTTTGAAAGACATTTGTAAACTATATGGGGGAGATACCAAGGGTTACAATTAGCATCAGATGACAATTGTAATTAATCTTATTATTTCACCTTTGTTACTCTAAATTGCTTTCATTCAATTGTAACAAAACATGAAATTGCCAATTATAACTCTTATTATGTTATTGGATTTACTGTAATATGACTTAAATTTTCTTTGCTTTTATATAATTAAAATGTTTTTCTTTTAAGTACTATTATCTTTAATTTTATTGATTCAGCTGAATTTTCCATCAATGCTTCCTTTCTTTTACAGCCACAAATCAGGAATTAGAAGTCCAAGCTTTAGAAAAAAAGAATTCATCTTATTCTAAGCCTTTAAACACTTCCAATGAACTGTTTTGCTCAAATTCTTTTTATCCTGCTAAAGTGTCTGATGCTCAAGACAGTGACTGTAGTGTTTCTATAAATAATGTTTTAGAAAACTTAAAAGATTGTATTTTAGCAAATGATGGGAATGATAATTTTGTTCAAAACCAAGAATTTAATGTGTCATCAGCGAAAATTATTTTTGATTGGCTTCGTCAACAGCTTAAAGATAAAGCAGCTGATTCTGAGGTAAGGAATATCTTTTACTATTATTATTATTAAAAAATAAGTACAAAAATATATAAGATACACTGGTAATAATATATAGTTGATATACAGATACTTCTGCTTCTGCTTTTGCTGTAACTTTTACCTTAAGATTAATTTCAGAAGTTTCCAATGGATTTTTTTAAAATTCGAAAACATGTTTGAGGCATTGTAAATGTTTTTTTGATGCAAAAGGTATGTTCAAAATGAAAATGAAATTCTCAGTCATGTATTTCTTTTTTTTTTTCTGATTAATGTATTTCAAAGCTGTAAAAGATTTTTTGCATTGTTTCACTTTTTAAAGATGTTGTAATGTATATGTTCATTGTAGAGCTTTCAATTATTAATGTTTTTAAAACATATAAGCCATAATTATTTCATTCTTCATATCTTTATAACATTTTAAATTACTAATCAAATATAGCTATTAAAATCATTAGAGATATCAAGGAATCCACAAAATTATGCTGTACTTGTTTATCAAATGCATTATGCCACCTACTGGATAGATTTTCAATTATAATTCTATAGAGTAAACACGGTTTTTGCATTAAAAATAATTGAGATTTCATAATTCTTTTCCTTGATATATGTTGCTATGTTTAAAATAAATAGTAAGTATGCTATGTTAGGCAAGTGAGGCAACATTTCCCACTTTATTTTATTGAAATCCTTTTTAATGGTGCATGAACATGCATTGTTCCTTCTTATGATGACTGCTTTTTGTTCTGAAAGGTTGCATACTTTTTATAACTTAGTTCTAACTCCTGAAAATTGATCATTCTATCAAATCAGAAGCACCTCTTGTAGATTTGTAATCCTGGTTTTAGGGTATGTAATGGGACTTTTTGAAAGAAAGCTGTCGACCTCTATATTTATAATTTAAATTATATGCTACCTTATGAAGAAACCCATTCCCTGACACTGCATGATTTAGAAGTAAGTCTGGAATTAAGTTGTCTATGACACATATAAGGTACTGTTTAGAATATTGGCTAAAGAAAATTTCAAACATCAATTTGATTTACAACTACAATTTTGATAAAGAAACAAGAAAGTAATTCCTCATCTTTCCAAATGTTAACCGTTTGAATGGCAGCAATTAGCATTTGCAATGAATAGACCTTCACTGATGAAATTCGGTTGCTAAAAAGAATTTTTGATATAAAAAAAGGTTATTGCCTTTGGAAATTTTGAAGTTTGTTTTTATTTCAATATGTGGATGGTAGGACTGCCGATTCTCGACTTATGAAAAAAAAATCAATATTTTTTGGGAAAAATCGATTTTTTTTATGCCAGTTTTTGAAAAACATTGATCTATCGATATCAAGATCACGAATAATGGTTTACGATGAATTGCGGTACTGCACATCGATATTCACAATTAGTTTTTTCAATTTCGATTTGGTTACCGGTTAGTGTTTATGTTTTTATTGCTTTTACTCCAATTTATTTCACTTTGTGATTGGATTACATGTAGACCTTTTTTCAAATTTTCACGCAGTTTAAAAGAGTTTTTTCTTTAATGCTTTACTAAAAATTATTATTTTCCTGTTTTTAAATGTATAGATATTTAAGTGGCAGTTTTTCAATCTTTAAATTGTTTTTTTTATATGTATGAACCTTTTTCCATTTCCTCTTTCATTTTAATTTTTCATATTTAACTTTATTTCAAACTTTATAATATGCCAAATGTTGATAGAAATAAATAAAAGATAATTAGCTGGAATTTTAATATTCAGAAGCACAGTGTTGTACTTGTTAGTTATTTTTTCATTGAGTTTATATTGCTGATATTTATGGCTCATTTTTTCTTTTATTTGATCTTCATCAGGAGCTTTTCTAAAATTTTTAATGCATCCACTCATAAATTTACCTTTTATGATAAATGTTATTAATGTTTTGCCCACTTCGGAATCAGTATTTTTCGGTTTTAAAATGGCAAATTGGATGAATAATTTTAGTTATAAAACATACCCATTGTTAAAATTCTAGTGCATATCTAAATAGTATTGTTGGCATATTTAAATTATCCTGCCAATATTACTATTAAAATAAGAAGAAAAAAATCTGTAATTCATATACAAAATTAAAAGTTCTAAGCATCAAATTTCTAATTCAGGATTTATTAAAATACTTAGGCTTGCTTGTTAAAGGCATTATTATGTCTTTTCGAGAATGAAAGAAATTGAAGTTTCTTTTTTAAGTCAACAGTAAAAAGTTTAAAATTTTAAAAAAATTTATATTAAAGAAATGCGGTATTATAAATTGTAACATTCAGACCATGTTTTGGCATTAACGTACTTTATTGACACATTAAAGGCGGGAGTAGTAGTACTACGATTTGATCCGCGTTACCTAGCATACTTTTGTCAAGATCCCTCGCCTTTAATGTGTTAAAGGAGTTTAAGCACAATTATTTTCTATTTTTATTAAAAAGAATATTTCTACTATATGAATTGAAACTTCTTTTTATTTGGAGTCATTATATGAAGAGATACTATTTATAAATTATAATAGTTATAAAAAAATAATATCACGATATGTCGAAAAATATGGAATATATATTGTGATAATGAAGTTCGGTCATCGCCTAGCTCTAATAGATGCCACCTTAAGAAAGTTTCATTTCGTTTAATTCCTTTCGAATTATCCATATGTGATTCTAAAATGAACGATGCCAGAATAAAGCTGAGCAATTCCTTTCTTTCGGCATCTATCCATTTAATTTAACACACAGAGCACATAATGTTCCATGTAAAAAAAATAAACAATTTGAAATAATCCAGTAATGTTTCGGACAATGGATTAAAAATGAGTCTTGATGTTTGTAAAGGCAATTAAAACAGTTTGAATCTAAACTTAGAAATTAAGAAAATACTTTAATTTCTTTTTCTAAGAATATATCAACATGAAGGGGGGAATGTATGACGGATATTTAAATTGCCGTTAACATTTTGCTTTTACGATGGGGAGGGTACGAAGTTGAAAATTCAGTTCAGGATACGATTTAGTATAAAGGTAGTATACAGTTAGAATGTTCAATCAGAAAATATTTAAGCGCCATAGCTAATCAATTTTGAGAAAATGGCCCTCAAACTTTGTGCATAGTGTTTATACCATTAATGTGTCACCGTTGCCAAAGCGCGAATAATACATTAAGACACTGTCGTAGCAAACAGGAGACCGTGTTCTATATTTTTTGCTTTTTTAAATTGTTTTTTTTTATTATTATTATTTCAAATTAATTCATCAGTTTTTCATTTTTTTAATGCAAAAATATATATTTTCCTAATTTTTAGAGATCTTAGTTTGATTTTTAGAAGAAAAATATTTAGAATGCATTTTTTTAAATATTCAGAATTTAGTTAGCTTAAATTAACATTTTAAAGATAATTTCGATTAATATGATATTCATTTTTATATGGAGAAAAATGCATTATGCATTTTCTCAAAATTACATAAGTTATAACTTTTTAAAAGAAAAATAATTATGATTATGGATATTATAATTAATTTAATTTTAAGTGTTAAAATAATCATAAAGATAAGCTATGAATATATTTCAAAATAACTATTTTTATCTTAAAATCATTAAAAGTTTCACATTTTTAGATTTTAATAGATGCATAATCTATAATAATTCAACTAAGCTGTATTTGTATTGGGAATTAAAGAGAGCAGCTGAAAATAATAAAAGTAAAGTTAGAACATAATGATTTTCTGGTGGGGGAGGACCGAATTTTTTTTTAAGTAAATAATTTTTTTAATCGATACCTTTAAGGTTTTTCTAATGGATAATCATTATGTATGAATTTTCCAAGATGACAAAACATTTTAATCTTGTTTGAAATATTTTTAATATATTGCTCTGTTGTCCATTTTGACTCTTGTATGTAATAAAAAATTAGGATTTTTTATGTCAATAATTTAATTGAGTTTGATCACCATTACTTTAAAAAATATACAATAGTATTTTTCCTACTTAAAAATAAAATTATAATTCAATTATTGTATGAATTAAAACTGTTTGTAAATTTATTTAAATAATTTTTTTAAGAATACGCCGTTTATATCTTATTTTAAAAAATTAATTTAGGTATTAAAAGAAATTTTTCCATAAAAAATAAGTATCGTATTAATTGAAATTATCTTTAAAATGTTAATTTAATTTAAGTAATTCTGAATATTTTTAAAAAGCATTCATATTTTTTATATAAAAATTAGAGTATAAACCAAGAACTAGGCGAATAAATATTTATTTATTTTTGCATAAAACATGTAAAACAGATTAATTGAAACTGTTCGTGAATTTTTTAATAAATTTGAATTTTTTTAATTAAAAAATGCTGGCTTAGGATTGAACTCGGGTCTCCTTTTTTTAATGGCCATGTCTTGATTGCTATTCTGTTCGCGCTAAGGAAACAGTGATACATTATCAGCATTTGAGCTATACACAAAATTTGTGAATCATTTTCTTGAAATTGGCTGACTATTGCACTTTAATATTTTCGGGAATTTCACTTTAATATTTTCTAAATGTGTACTACCATTATACTAAATCTCACGCCGAACTGATTTTTCAACCTCGTGCCCTTCCCCTGTTAGGTATTTTATCTAAGAGCCGTTATAATTAATCTCTTGAATCTAAGCAACTAAACAAATTCTTGGATCAAATACTAAGAAAATATACTAGCTGAATGTATTCCAGGTATATTTCTAAATATTGACTGCACCCACTGCTGCTTAACTGCATTAACTCCTTCCAGTAAGATTTAAGAATGCAAAAATTATGGGTGAAATAGCTATTTAATTTTTATATAAGAAACCTTAGTTTATTTTATAATTCTAACTAATTTATAATTATTAATTAAAATTATATTATTGGTATGGATGTAATTGTAATTTGTAAGTTCAAATTCAACATTTCTTCAAAAATCTCTAGTGATTTCGGATTAGCCCCTAGTTTTCGCGTTTACTGTAGGTACTCCGGTATTATTTTTTTAACATAATTTCAGACACATAATGTGTCTACGATTCCAGAGTATTCACTTATTAGTCATTATGCGCGTTTTTGTCTTCTTGGTAATATTTGACTATCATTAGTTTCAATATCAGTGCCTAATTCAATACACTAGAAATTTTAAATTAATTATTATATTCAACAGTAACTTTAGTCGCTTGAGGAGTATAACTCGTCATGTCATATAGCACAATGTCGAGTATAGCTCGTCATGCCATATAGCACAATGACGAGTATAGCTCGTCATTGTGCTATATGACATGAAAAATCAATGATGAGCTATACTCGTCATTTTACGGGAAGGGGTTAATCAGTTGAGAATTGGCCATTGGTGTGTACTGTCCTTTCAAATAACGGTATCCATAATTTACTGTTGGGCTTACTGTGGTTCTGCTGTGCCTATAAATGAATCTTTCCTTAATAGCAGAGAAGGAGGAATCCATTTTGTGGGAAAGCTGTAGTATTGGTACTAAAAATTAAAGTTTTCATAAAAACGCTTTGGGGTGGAGGGACTACTACCATGTCTAAAAAAATATTGGATTTCAGTATAGGAAGCGTCTTCCCGAAACATTACAGTTGAACTGTATAAAAACTGAAAAATATGCATGGTTTTGTGATACTCGAATGCGCCAGTTTAGGAATTGTAAAACTTCCTTACTTTAAAATATTTAATTAAACTTTTTAAAAAAATCTCTTTAAAAATAATTTGAAATAGAATTTCTTAAAGTAGGATAAATAGCAGTACCATTTTAAATTTGTCATAACACAATTTTAAAGGTTTGGAAATATTCAACTATTGTTACTGTATAATAAAATAGATCAGGTTTCAAAAAAATGTGGGTGGATTTTGTAGGGATATTTGATAATTCAAATATTTTTATTTCACTCCGAAATATTTGATCCTAAATTGAAAATCTTTGCTGCTTTATTTCATTCATTCACAAAACAAATCTCAGTATTTATTGCTGTCTGAAAAGTAAGTTAAAAACTTGGTAAGTGGTCATGAATATGATTTCAGGATTAACTGAAGACACTTGAATGAAATCAATATGCACTACAAGGGGAAAAAGAAGAAAAAAATGTTCAATTTAATTTTTTATCCTTCTTTATATCTGAAATGGACTTCCCTAATTATGCTGTTAGATCATTTGTGAATTGTTCACTGGAATTAACCCTTGACCTTATTCAGAGAATTGGTGTGTTGTCCACTCTTTGTGATTATGTAATCATAAATTAAACACCTTAACTTCTCTTATATATATATTTTACATTAAATCGTCTCTCTGCTTAAACAAACTAATATTGGTGTGGACCTTCATGGGTGTGGTGGTGGATATTTCAATGTCATTTTGTGCCCATACATGAAGAACTTATGTTGTTTCATTGAAACGAAATGTATGAAAATACATTATATCAGTTTTTAGACCAAACATGCAATCATTTATCATTGAACTGTCATTTTACTATTAATGTAAATTTAAATATGTGGGACTCTAAAATGCTAAGTAAAGAATTCTCTTCCTCATGTGCTCTTATATCAAAAAGGGCATTACAAAATTGCGAAAAACAAAATTCTATCGATTGTTACACTTTTGATTCGTGATATTTACTACCTTTCATATGTTTTTATAACACCATTCACATCGGAATAAATGTTTAGCCCAATTACATATATATCGAATCTTCGATATCCCACAATTTAATGTAGCTAAAAAGCGATTTATAAACCTTCTGTTTGTCAAATATTTTCATCCTTAGATGATGCTCTGTATCTTTTTATAAAATAAATTCACTTATATGTTCATCCGGTTTTGTCATTATTCTTTTAAAACTATCATAATTTGTCCTAATGAGAATGTAAATGACTACACTAAGAAATCTCAAACTGTATTGTGTCTGATTCTCTGGCGAAATTAACTCGGAAACCGCAAGAGTTTCTGCTGCCGTAATCGGAATTTGACTGCCAAAATGGATGAAGCAAACTTTCGCATACAGAAAATCTTCCTTTAATATTTTTATTCCTCAAAGATTGATCAAATCATTTTTTGCTTGGAAGTTACTTAAATTTTATATATTATAGATGTTATTATAAATTTCATATATAATTTTATATATTTATAAAATTTAATAAATTTTATATATAATTAAATATATTTTCCTGCAATAAAGTCTGAATGTTTATTCATGTATGTTAGGTTACCAACTTTTAGCTATTCTTATTTTATTTGTTTGCACATATTTAATTTGAGATATGAAAAAATCCTATTTAACGAAGATTTTTTGTGTGAAAAATCTGGTTGCATCAATCAACTAATCTCTAATTTCAGATACTAATTAAAACAATTTTAAAATGAACAAATAAATAAGTAATTCAATCATCAAAAATAGTTAGACAAATAAGAATTAGTCCTTGAAACGTGACATATTTACAAATCATACAGAAATATTTGTGTGTGGTGGGAGGGGTATGAGACTTTTTAAAAATATAGAACTAAAATTTACAATTCTTAAACTTTTATTCGGATATCTTCTCATAAGTTTAATTTCTGAATTTTTTTGGGGGGGGATAAGTTTTCTCACTTTTTTTGTGTGTGTGTGTATAAATGTTTCCCCCATCTATTAACTGCTTTTCCCCAACTCTTAAGATGTATTGTTGTCTTACCATTCTAATAACGTTCTTACTAATATTAGAAGAAATTGCTGTATGAGCGGTTAGTTAAATCCCACAAATTGTTTATGCCATTTATTTTGATTTACTAATAATAATTTATTATAAAATTTTTATTATTTCTTAAAACAATATTTATTATATTCATTGCAGCCGTTACAACTTCGCTTATTTGATTCTATCTGTATTAAACTCTAAGCTAATAACGTGGTGTGTGTGTGCGTGTGCGCGTGTGTGCAAACATATAAACCTTTGAACCTTGTTATAAAATTCAAGGAACCTGATGTCCTTCTGTATTGCCTAGCAATGCATCTGAAATCGACTTGATATTTAGAGGAGATAATAGTTATTATTATTGGAACCTTGTTAGTAGAATCCTTTTATTTTTTAGAGGTAAAAATTTTCTTATACTCCCTCTGTCCCAAATTAGTTTCTACATTTGAATACTTTTGTACTGATTACTGATTCTGATGATTTTATAATTTTGTTTGAACATTTTTCAGAGATTTCAGGGTGCTGTGCTATCAATCAACAACATTTACTTACCAAGCATTCGCTGCTTAAATCAGTACCAAGTTAGTTAAAAAAAATCCAAGTTTTGAGCACTTAAGAAACGCCCCATTTTGTAAGGACTCTTCCCACAATCGTATAAAACTATATTCTATAATAGCTAATGAATCGTGAATTCATTAGGAAGAAAATGATCTTACTTGATTATGATTATTTTCTAAATTACTATTCATAATTTACAATTATCGTCGCATTACTTCTCATTCATATAATTTTACATTCGAGTTAACATTTATTCTAACACCTAGTATACCGTCTTATATTCATTATAGTATTATAATTTTACTGGTAGCTATTTACTAAACTGCATCAGAAGTTATTTATGACTCCACCTACTTGAAATGTAGCAACTAATCTGGGACAAAATTTTCGACTTAAATGTAGCAACTAATTTGGGACGGAGGGAGTATAATTTTAAATTAGCTGGAAATATTTCAGGGCCATTATTTTTTATTAAATTAAAGTATGTGTAATTTTATTTTAAACTGTATTAATATAGATTCATAAGTTATGTAATGCGCGTAATTGGGTTGAAATGTGATTAAAATATTTTCACGATCGTTGCTGTTGAAAACTTGTAGCTAATCCCCTTAGAAGCTCCTTTAAATATTCGTAGAAACCCTTTAGAAATCACTCTGGGGCAACATTTGTTTGACTATTCTTAACGCTATATAACACTATCGAATTGTCGACAGTAAATGTGTGTGTAAAAAAAAATAGCATCTGAAAATGGATCATGGATTTTTCTTTCATGTAGATTTTACGTCACAAATTGAGGGGTGTGAACAGTGTGGAAGCTATTGTATATTTAGCTAAGTATTTCTTATTTCCTCACCATATGCTCACTATATTTAAACCCATCTGTTAACACCCTACCGTACGGACCAGAAATGGCAAACCTCTGACCTTGTATTGCGTAGAAATGCGTCAGTATCGTCAGTCTGTGTAGAATATATCGGCAAATGAGGAAGTGGGTGATTTCTAAAAAGCCGTGGTGCTGCTTTTAAAGAATTATTTGCATTTTATATTTCTGAAATCTATTTATTTTTTGAGCATCCTAATCGAACTTGATATCCTGCACACGAAGAAAAACTCCAGTTTCACATAATTGGGCAATGGGATAGAATTCAGGGACTTGCCAATCGAGCGTCAAAAAAGAAAAATATGAAATTTATACATCTAAGTTCCTAAAAAATGAGCACAAGCGTGATTTGAAGAAAATTGAAAATCAAAATAAATTGCATTTTATTAATAACAATAGAAGTGTATTTAAATAATTTTGTAATATATTTTCAATAATTCTTTATTAGAATAATGCTATCGACTTAAAAAAAAAGATTGTTGGAAAAAAAATTCCGTTTTATTCGTAACAAAAAGTGTGAAGGAAGACCATTTTAAAATGCTTGAATTTTTATTTCTATTTAAATTAAAGAATCTTATTTACAAGCTTTATAACTTATTAAACTTGAGCCGAGATGAATTGATTAAATTTGCAATTATTTATCGCTAGGAGTTTAAAACGATTCGGAGGTATATATTCATTATAATTGGAAGACATCTACTCGAATACTGATCGTATATTTTTAGTCAAAAATTTTGAATTTAGTCCTAAATTCAAAAAAAAAAAATAACAAAACCATTAATTTGATCACGTTTCCATTACAATTTTCTATAGTTCATTTTATATATTATAGACACCATAACAAGGAATTCATTTGTCCAATTTAATGTTGCTGATTGCATTTTACCTGGCCGCAGTCGCCGGGAGTCTCAATTTTCTTCAATTTTTTAATCTAACGCTACGAAATGTCATATTTGCATTCTTAAGATTGTATCTTTCATTGATGGAATCGCTTGAATAGTAAAAGAAAATTTATGTATTAACTAGTATGTATGATCGAACAGTTTTTTTTTTTTTTTTTTTTTTGCTTCGGTTTTCTCAAACGCATAATATTCGTAATTTTGCTCTTAAGGTATCCGACTACGTTCGAAGGAAAATTTTCAAAAAATTGGATTTATCAAAAACTATTCAAAACGATGGTTTTTAGATGTGCTGTCAAATATAATACAAAATACTATAGAAGCTACAAAATTATTTGAAAATATAAACTTTTTTATAAATTCGAATGAATTTGAACCAAAACGGTTAACACTCTACACAAAATTCTATTACATCAATCCTATTTTTCTTTGTACACAAGTTATAGAATGCAGTGATGAATGAAATGAACCAAAATCTAAGAAATATTTTGAGATGCAAAGAAGTTATGGGTAGAAATATACGTATATATAAATTTTTTCCAAAAATTCACAACTTAATTTTTCTAAAAACACCTATAAATGAAAAGAAATATTTCACCAACAATAAAACTTTTGCTTCATTTCATTGCCCATATTATTTAAAATACACGCTGAAATGTTTATGTAAATATCTCTTCTAATTGTGGAGATATCGTGTTGACGGTGGAGAATTCTTGTGAAAATTAAAGTTCTGAGAACATTGAAGTGAAAAACAAATTTTAGTTGAAATATATATGGGGCCCTGGATGATAGATGATGCCTTCCTTTTCCTAGAAAAGTTAAACTGTTTTGGAAGGGGGAAAGCCTGAACTGCAAGAAATAAGAATATATATATATATAAAAATAAATAAATAAAACATTTACCAATGTTGTCGATAAACAGTGTTTTTAACGTAGTCGGATACCTTAATTTTAAAAAACGCAATATATAATATTTTACATTTAGCTTAAATCTAAATTAATTTCTAAAGTTTTATCATAATTTAGCCCATAGTAACTTCATTCTAACTAAAAATATATTTGAACTCACATTTTACCGGGATGATTCGGTCATGGGACATATAGGGGACCGACTGAGATAGATGAAAAAAAGAACTTTATTATTCTCGATTTCAAAGAAAGCAGATATTGTTTTGAAACTTTCGACAATGTTTTTGTTTTGAAAAACAATTGCATGTATTTTTGTAAAAATAGGCCCATAAATCCGAGAAATTATAAATATTTTTATGGAAAATCCCTAATTTTTCTCAAGTTTTGCAGATAAAAGGCAGTGTTCAAATTAATCATTCAAAGCCGACATAATATGACACGGTTTAAAATATTTTATTGGATCCTGCAGTGAATTCTTAAAATATTCATATTTTTTTATTGTAGAAAATGCGAATATATTTAATAAATAAATTAGATGCGTTACCGTGAAATAATGTTTTTCTTTTCTGAATGTTCAAAACAGATATATAAAACAACTGAATTTTTGTCGTTTTATAAGAGAATCGAAACGATGTAAGGTTTTGCTCAAATTATTATTCATCAAACTTGGATCATCAAATAGTTATACTGATCTCTATAAAAGGATAGGAGCATACTAAATCCCATTTCCTACGTGGTTGAAAGACAATTTGTTCAGACTTTCTAGAGAAATTCGGTAGAAAAATAATAATACTGTAAGTGTGCGGATTCCTTGAACACGTGTGTGTGTGTGTAAGAAAGTACCAACTTTTTTTTCTGGTTAGCGTTATCATATATTATTATTATTTCTTTTTTATGGGTTTTGGAATCATTTTCAAATTTGTTATTTTTGATTTTGTTTGCAATTTGCCAATATATGAAGAAAAGTATATTTCCCTCTTTCAGATCAAAATTCCTTGTAAGAAGAAAAAACTTCAGTGCTATTTAAAATTTTGATTCTCTCTCTGTATATATATATATATATAATAACAACAACAACCATAAAGGCACTAAAATAATTAAAACCCATTACCTAAGTCAACAAAAATTTAAACGAAACCAATTAGGTCGAAATCGAAATTAAAATTTAATTCGGAATTAAACGCTAATAGCTCACAAAAGGAAAATAAAATAAAATAGAGCCTATTAATGAAACAAATCTAAATTAATATAATTAATAAAATTATGTAAACGAAACTCAAATTGGAATGATTTTGTTTATATATATATATATATAATATAAACAAACAAGATCATTTATTCTTATAACTTAGATTTAATCGCAGTCTTTGAAATTTAACGTTAACATTATTATCGCATTTCAAAAAAAAAAAATTATTTGCTCCTAGTTTTGTTTTCAATAGAATGATATCTAGTTTTAAAGAAAGCAGAAATTCCGCTGAACTATTTTTAAAGATATTTAACTACCTTATTTTTATTAAATTGAGATTATTTCTCTTCGGTTTACTGTGCTTTTCACTAGATGATGCCAATGCATATTGAGCTGTTTGCTATTTATCGTGTTTGTTTTACTGTTCACTAGATGGCGACGTATGAAATAAAACATCCGACTCCCTCGGTCGTGGAAGATTTCTATTTTTAAAAATTTTTCATAAGCAACACTTCAAAGAAAGCTTCTCTTGATAAATTCTTCTATCAGACAATAGTAAACGAGAAGTATGAAAAGGTTTTTCCTTTGAGGCTTAAGCATTCGTAATTATAACTACGGTTAATCCCTTTAATATATATATTGATGTGTTAAAAAACACCACGAGATTGGTTTTTTTCCCAATTTTAAATTGTTTATCAAATATAGGTAAAAAATTATTTTCGTTAAAAGATTCTAGAAATGTTAATAAGACAGCCTAAAAAAACTGATTTTCGCCAATCCATATTCGCTCAGTTATTTTGCAAAAAATAATGCATTTGATTACAAATTCGATTTGAAATTTAAAAAGAGAAAACAATGAAATGAAATAGTGGCTCTTACGGGAAAGAGTACAATGTGAATAGAAATGCGATTAATTGAAAATCAGTTTTCCAAAGTTCGGAATAAAATGTTTCGAAATTTTTCTGATATTTTTTCTAAGTTTTGATGCGAATGAATATTTCCAGTTATTCTAGCAGTTGCATTGATAGCTTCATTACTTGGCAATTTTGTTATTATTAAAATATTTCACTAGTATTGCTTGTGAATAGTACTATTTTTAGATGCATATATAGGATAAAATCTGTAATTTTTCACTAAGTAATAAAAAGATAACGTGCAGGTTTTGCGGGCTCAAATCGAACTTAATTGTCTGTATTCTCGATGTGAACTTTTTTTTTTTTTTTGAGTAAGATTCTATTTAATTCCAAAATAAAAACTGTCAAACATTGTTTCTTAAACTATCTTGAATCACGTTTAAAGTAAAACCACGAAAATATGATTTTTGATAAAACTTGATGCGAGGCGGCTTATAAAAATCCACTTTAATTGGCCCTTGCTTGTCAGGTAAATCTTCAACATTTTTTGAAATGTTACAATTCTGTCATTTTCAAAATTTAAATACTTTTTTCGTACTTCTGATATGTTATGCATCATTTGCATAATAGTGTTATTTTAACGTATACAGAAAATAACCTTTTATAAGCTGTTATAAACGGAATCGTTTTATAAACTCATAATTTATTTCTCACGTTTTATATATTTAAAAATTGGAATTTTTAAATCGATTTTTTTTACTTGCTTTTTTGACGTATTTGAATTCTAGAATTCTGTACAAATGTGATTTTTTCATAAAATTTGAACGATTTAATATTCTCAGAATTTATTGATGAGTTGATCCTTTTTAAGTTAAATAATCTTTCAATAGAAGTAAAGCTGTGGAGATAATTAAATTCGAGGAAGAATTGATTTTGAAATTCTATTCTTTTTATCATAACGAATTCTGACATATTTAAAAGATGAAAAAAAATAATCTAAAACCATGTTTTTATTAATGTACAGTTCAGATCTTCATCTTGCGATTCAAGCAATTCCTGAATGTCACTTGATTCTATCTGTTCGAACCCATCTCGTCCTATTCCATTCGCGATTACAGCTATGTTTACAGTTTGCATTTAAGAACATACTTTAGACAAAGTTGTAATAAAATGTATTTTACTTTTTTTATTGGTCCATTTGACGGCATTTACAAAGGATATTGGGTTGGACACCTACTGGGATCTTTTTATTATTATGTATGTACTTATTAGATCCGCGAATAGTGAAAACACAAATGAAGGAAGCGTTAATAAGGAGCTTTTACTGTACTAAAATGTAGAGTAGGATTTTATTGAAAATATGTACAGCACTGTAAATGCATTAGGCTCTGAATATATTACTGTTAAGAAATTAAACTACAATTAGTATTATAAAAGAATTCTAATGATTCAATTTAAAAAAAACTAAAGTTCTAATTTACTTGAGATTCCCCCCCCCCCCAAAAAAAATCAGCACCTCTTGTTGTTTTCGCGATATTGTTTTGGCATTCATATTTTTTTAAAAAATAAAATCAATGTTCTACATTTTCGTACGCGTACTAAAACTTATGAAAAACCTTTATTTTTTTAACACCGTTCACCGCCACTACCCTCGCCTGATATCAGAACCATCTATCTAATTAGATGACTCCTTCTTTGCAGTCTTATAGTAGCAGAAGGTGTCATCTAATAACATAGATGGTTTGGCCCTAGAAAAGAAAGCAATCTACGAGTTATCTCGTAGTTGGTAGTCAATTTGTTAATAAATAGATTGTATTTAAACTAATTTTTTAAAAAAAAGCGATTTCAGCAATTTTTTATCTAAAAAAAAAATCTCAAAATATAAAACTGACCATATAAAATAAAATGTACTTTTTAACTCTGAAGGTTAGATATAACTAGGAAGGATAGTTTGTAAAATTAGAATAAACTAAAAATATATTTGTGTGACGTTTGGTGTATAAGGTTCAACTTCATATCAATTTCTATCCAAAGAGTTTCAGCGATTTTATCATATTTATGGCGTTAACGCTTAATAATGACAAAAGCTGATAATGACTTCCAAACCTCTTTTAATAATATATTTTATATTTTTAATAAATAGATTGTATTTAAACTAATGAAAAAATTCGATTTCAGCAATTTTTTTGTCTGAAAACTTTTTCAAAATATAAAATTGACCATATAAAATAAAATTCATTTTTTAACTCTGATGGTTATATATAATTAGGAAGGTAGTTTGTAAAAATAGATTAAATTAAAAAACTATTTTGTGTGACGTTTTGTGCATAAGGTTCAACTTCATAGGAAGAGTTTCAGCAGTTTTATCATATTTATGGCGTTAATGCCTAATAAGGACGAAAGCTGATAATGACTTCGAAACCTCTTTTAATAATGATGTATTTTATATTTTTAATAAATAGATTGTATTTAAACTAATGAAAAAACTCGATTCCAGAAATTTTTTATCTGAAAACTGTCCAAAATATAAAACTTACCATATAAAATAAAATGCACTTTTTAACTCTGATGGTTATATATAACCATAGGAAGGATAGTTTGTAAAATTAGAATAAACTAAAAAATATTTGTGCTACGTTTGGTACATAAGGTTCATCTTCATAGGAATTTCTATTCAAAGAGTTTCAGCGGTTTTATCATATTCATGGCGTTAACGCCTAATAATGACGAAAGCTGATAATGATTTCGAAACCTCTTTTAATAATGGATAGTACTTGAAAAAAATGTTGGATTCCTACCAATAATATGTTTTCGTCTGGAAATTCTTGTTTCACTTCCCCCTTGTATGCTAACCCGTATCAAGTAGAAGTTGAATAGTAGCGTTCATCGTCCGATAAGACATTTGATTGACATGACTTTTATGATTTACCGAAAGCGGCAAGGAAATAAATTTTGTTTGAATTCAATCAATTGCGAGATCTTGTTTCGTCATGAAGCTGTTATTTTTTTTATTAATGTTATTTGCTCTAGAACAGAATAACTGCTGCCTTAACAGAATTATAAATAGAAGTACATTATATTCGTATCCGTTTTAATTAATTTTTTGGTAGTGGTTTACTAATATTTCAATAAATCAACATTTTCATCTCTCATTATTTCGAAGCTTAAACTTTTACGCAAATATTTGTTTTTAGGAAAAAGTTACTGAAAAAAATAATAATTTAAACAGCTCTGACACTATTGGCAAAATTTTTGTCAACATTCCGCCTTGTTTTATTAATATATATTCGAAGAAATGTTTATAAATGTCAACTGTATGAGTTCTAAAAGTTTTTGTGAATTGTATTTGGTTACATGAACATTAAATGCTGATAAAGTGTGAAGAAGTAATATGTTAAAATAGAATGATTCGGTCATTCTTATTTGAAACTGAAATTGTGATGGTTAAGAAAGTGTATTAAAAAATGAAATAACACTTTATAATTAATGTTTTTTTTATTTTTTGAAATTTTTTCATGATTTTTTTAATTTTTAATTTAAAATTACACAAAGTACACTTTTTTTTAAAGTTATATGGCCATTGAAAGTAATTCGATGAGTTCCTTTTTTTGTCATTAAATCTGTTTTTTACTTTTTTTCTTAAAGCAATGATAAAAAGATACACATTTATTATTTTTATGAAGGGAAGTAATATATTTCTTTGTGAAATAATTCAAATGAAATTGGAAAGAATACAAATGAAAAGAAAAAAAAAATCATAAATATTGTTTAGGATTCAAATTGTCAAATATTGAAATCATCGTCAAAAAAGAAACTACGAAATATAGGGCCGAAGAAATATTTTTAAAAAGGTATGAAAAAATTTTAATGAAAATTCTTAAATTATTAAAAGAATCTTAAAAGTCCTCTCAGGATCAATTGTACATTACATTTCTCTCCAGTAAATGGGTAAAAAAAGTTTAAACTGCAGAATCAAAATAAAAATGACCGCTGTTAAAGGTTAACAAGCTCGTGTCTGTACCCACATGAAAAGTTATTTTAAAATAGTTGAGTCTTTTTCACTCTGAAATCGCCAAGTGACAGTATTTGCAGTACTGGCCATACAATCGTCAGTTACCTTACAATAAATTCATTTCCACCAAATCTGTCAAAACTTTAAAAAGTTTAAAGATTTAAAATAGTAATTCATGATTTTAAATAAGAATAATTAAGTTTTTTTGGGGGTTGCTATAGCGTCTGCAGTTAGCAAAACATGCGTTTGAAAATCTTTAAATGGTTTTGAACTGGATTCTTGATTCATAGAAAATTCGACATTTATACATGATTAGTATTCTTAACTTCAAAAGGAAACATTTCTTGTCGTGATTTCTATATGAAAAAGAAAAACAGAAAATAAAATATTGCAATAATTTGTATCATAAGAGAGATCTCTTTGGTTGAAAAAGAGTTAGTGTATATATGTTATAACTGAATATCGTATATTCTTCCATTATAAGAAACAAAATCAATGGTTTGCCACATCTTTTATTATCTACGAACACCATATTAAAGTTTCCACCTTTGCAATTTAAATGTGTGCTTCGTTTTAATCAAACGAAGTTCGATTTTTCAAGTTATGGTATCTTCCTCCCCCACCCCCCGAATCTTACATTATTTTGGTGACAAAGTGCATGCAAATAACTCGTTATTCAGTTGTTAAAGGATTACCAGTTTTACTGTTCAAAATAAATTGAAACTTTGAATTTTGTCATCTTTAAGGATGAGGTAATAAAATCAGTTTAAAATCTCTCAACCATTCTTCATAAAAATCTATAAAAAAGCCTTCAAATTGTATTCGTTTTATTCTGCTTGTGAACAGAAATGGTATTAAAACAGTGTTGCCTTAACTAAAATCTTAAGATACTGAATTCTGCCGAAGAATACGCAGTAAACTTATTGAAAACTTTTTTTAAGTTAGCATCAAACCTACCGATTTCCATAAATCATCCTAACTAATCACGACTGCTATTAATAGGAGAATGAAATCGTGAAACATTTCTTGTCGTGATTTCTGGATGAAAAGGAAAAACAGAAAATAGAATATTGCAGTAATTTGTAGCATAAGAGAGATTTTTCTTTGATTTAAAAAGAGTTAAGAGTATATATGTTATGACTGAAATAACTAAGATAATAAAAATGAAATATTATTTAATAGAAATATTTAACAACTGCTATTGCTCGTACATATGCCTTGTCAGCTAGAGACTTTTGTAAGGATTTAAATCTTTACGTTTTTTAGCTTTGAGGTTGACAAAGTCGGACGGTACTTTGCATCTTGAAACTTGTAAGATCCTCAAAGTTTAGAAAAATTGGCCTTTTAAAAATGTGTTCTATTAGAAAAATTATTTCTGTGAGTCGTCTTATTGTAGATAATGTGCAACAACACTTTCTGCAACTATAGTTTGTTATATCATTACCAAGATTGATGTCTTTTTTAAAAGCGAAGTTAAATTTTGAATGCTCAGGTAAATCTTCTGATACACAATAGGGCCATTATGCAACTCGGAATAATGGAAAGCCTGCAACTGACGTTAAGTGACCTCGGAGTGCTCTGTACTTGATTACGCGTGCTCACGTTCTCTTATAAAGAAATGTCTCTCTCTCTTAACGTGTTTGGATTTCCGTATACAAATACATAGATTAAAATTTATGGAAACAAAATTTGTATGAATATAACTAAATAAAATTTAATGTTACTTGACGAGTTTTTTTGTTGAATATATGCCATGTTTTGCTTTCAATTTAATTTGGCTTTGAATGCTAATTTATCATACATTTAAATTAATTAGTAGTTGAGAACATATTTATTTTTGTTTTCAGTGACTGAATTGTACCTGTTAGCAAATTATTGATTAAAAGGAAATTCCAATCCTGACGATTTCTGTTAAAGCTTATTCATCACAGAATTTTATATGAATCTTTAAAGCTATCTTAGATCCTGAGTCAGTAATTTTAAAGCTTAAATCTAATTATAATTTCATTGAAGAACTGTGAATTAATATTATTTTCAAAAAATTTAACACATTAGAATGCTTCAAGAAAGAAATTGAATTACCCCTCACCATTTCATGCTGATTGATTCTGAATAGTTTAATCGGCAAAGATTTGATTGGCTATTTCGAAAGCAATAGTTGTTTTTCTCTCTGTACCTTTTTTGTCTTCATGTCTGCTCGACTGATCTGTTTGAAAATTTAAATTTTAGTCTCTAATATTAACTTTTTATATAAAATTCGATATTTTATTTTATTTTGTTCCTTTTTAAGAACTAGTTTTGACTTTTTCATTTTTCTGACGATGGAATTTCGCAGTATATTTTCACTGGCTTCTTGATGAGTTTTGAAATTTTGTGCTATTATACCTTTGATGATAGGCACATTTTGTTCTTTTCGGAAGTGAATTATATGTTATTCTATTAATATTGATTTATGCCTCTATTGCCACCAGGTAGCGATTTTATATAAAAAAATATTTCTGGATTCCATTATATTTATTTTATTCGATTAAAAAATAGAAAATAAATGAAATTGCGAAAAGCTCTTCTACATTTTATGAAAGCTTATTTTAAAGGTTTATTTTTACTTAATTATTCCAAACCTATTTAATTTCTGGGCATGTTTAAAATAACTCTTATTTTAGTCTTACCCTTTCCCCACTCTGGCAAACATTTTATGTTTAAACAGTATAAGTATTTTCTTCTTTATTAAAACTGCTAAATTATTATTTTGCCATTCCTATCGAATTAAAATTTAAAATGAATAGATTTCGTGTGTCCGGTAACAAAACAAAATTAAACAAAAGATATAATCTACAGTTGACAGTATTGAAAATGAGCAGCGCGGCTCGTCTAATTTTTTAAAAATATGTTAATAACATAATTATTAGTGATAATTAGGTTATTAACATAATGTAGCAAAAATATTAAATTTATTGAAACAAGTTCCACAAGTTAAAAGTACACGTGTTGTTGCGATTAATCACATTTGATCTGATGTCACTACCATATCTAAAAAGTCAAGGACTTTTGAGAGGTTTTCAAAAACTATCAATGTTGTCGACCTCTAATGCTGCATTGATTAATTTTTAAATTCATCAGTCAGAATTTTTTGAGGAAAATGGCAAAAAATTTGACTCCAATCGAAGAATGAAAGTTTGATTACTGTTCCAAATTCTCTTGGTTTTCCATCAAATAGTTTTTTAAGATATGTAGGAATAGTCAAATGCTTTCAAAACAGCGTGATTTTCTTTCTTCAGCGAGAATCTCAACCTAATCAAAAGGTTATCTGGTAGAAATTAAAAACATCTTAATATGATAGAAAGAGCATGTCTTTCAGCATTGTTATATATATATATAATAATTGAAATAAAACTAAAGCTGAGGAGGATGAAATCGAAACATATAGCAGATTCTAATTCGTTTAGTTTAGTTTCGCTTCGTTTTTTTATTCGCTACATTTAGTTTGAGAAAAATGAAAATATATAACATTTGTAAAAAAAAAAAAAAAAAAAAAAAAAAGCGCGAGAAAGAGATATCTTTAATTAAGGGGGGGGGGGTCGCAAAAGCAAAATTCTGTGCGTAGTGTGAATTTTTATAATATATTAAAAGTAGGAGTGAATAAAATATTAACTAAAATACAAAAGCAACATCTTGTGTGTGGATAATAAATAAAAGCTTAAAAGTATCTCGGCAAATTGTTCTTATTTCATGTACTTTTTTGGTAATACGTGATTGCGCATAAATATTTATTAAAATCGATACAAAGTATCAACTGGTGGAAACCTGAGCTTACGAATCATTTACGTAGTGGTATTTATTTATGTTTCATTTATAAAGGAATGTTTCAGGAAATAACTATCAGTCTTTTATTTCTCAGCTCCCAAATAACTATTTAATCATCTTTTTTCAAAACTGCAAGAAAAGCTTAAAAGTGTCTCGTCTTTTTTTATTTTTTTATTTATTTAATGTACTTTTTGGTAAAAGATGATTGCGCGTAAAAATTTATTAAATCGATACAAAGTATCAACTGGTGGAAACTTGAGCTTACAAATCATTTACGTAATGATATTTATGTTACATTTATAAAGGAATGTTTCCCAAATAACTGTTTAATTTAATCTTGTTTTATTAACATTAATTATTAAGCTTATCCAAAAAAAATTATTTTAAATGATATACCTCCAAAATAAATTATTTCACTATTATTATTATTTGTAATTAATCATAAAAACAAAAGTATACATTTCGAATTCTTATTTAATCATGTTTTATCGCTTCTAACTTATCGGAAGAGTGGGGGGGGGATCTTTCTTTCATCTAAGTTAACTTATTAACATATTGGAATAAAAACTTGAATGAAAAAATATTAATTAAGAGACCTATTTTTGTATGCATTGAAACAGCTTTTAAATCATTTTGCTGGGTCTTTTATTACAACCAGTCATTCTTATACGTTTCGATACTTTCCGTACTGTAGAATTAATATTTAAAAGTTAAAACTTTTTTCTTCTTTTGTGTACCATATGAAAAGTTTTTTTACTGTGAGTGTACCCTTGCAATTCGTTAAGTTCTAAAATTTAGCTATGCATTAGTTTCATTTTCTGGTTTTTAGTTATTTTGGAGTTCTGTTATCAGAAGTTATAACTAGATCTACCTCGCCTGATCAATAGATCATTTTCTAATGGCAATTTCAATGTGTTGTTGAAGTGTTGCGCTTAATGTTAAATGCCAAACATGTTTTCTACTGTGAGTATACCCTTGTAATTCGTTAAGTTCTAAAATTTAGTTATGCATTCTTTTCTTTTTCTGGTTTTTAGTGATTTGCTCTGTTTTTAATTTTTATGTAGTAGTCATAACTAGATCTACCTTGCCTGATTAATAGATCATTTTCTAATGGCAGTTTCAATGTGTCGTTGAAATGTTACGCTTAATGTTGAATACCTCCCACTCACTTTCTCTGAAAGTGGTTTTTAACGCAACATTTTTTTTTTTTTTTTTTTTTCCATTTACTTTGTTTTTGAAGTCAATGACCATAATCAGTATTATGCTGTTCATTTCGGAATGTCTTCCGATTGTAAAACATTTCAAAATTAGATTTTTGTCACTTTATATTTCTAAAGATTTTACCAGATATCCAAAAAGTGTTCCAGAAATTGATACTTAGCTTTCGAATGTCCGATTTTCTTTTAATTCTCTAGTCATCGTCTTTCCTTTAATAGAAATAGTAATTGAGCAAAATGGTTCATCTTCTCAAGAAGATTGAAAAGGTCGAACTGAAGTTTCCTCTTACCTAAATATGGACAAAATTATTTTTTTAAAAAAATTTATCATTATCAGCTATATATCAATCGAAAAGCTAGAAGTATTCCTGGTTATCCACTGCTTTGAATGGGAGTTTTGCTTTTCAATATTTCTAGTAACTTGTTTATCTTGAAGTCACTCGACTGTTTATTTAATCGGGATTTCTTTGAATTTTGATTAGTACAGTTCGCTTTTTTCCTCCTCTCCTTTTTCATTAGTTTATTTTTACTTCTCATATCGCGAAATACATGAAGATATCATTGCAATCACATATGGTTTTATTTACAACAATTTAGTTTTTATGAAAGATTTATTAGAAGACGATACTAATGAATGAAGTTCCATTATTGGTAGAAATTTATCAATTATTTGTGATTTAAAATAGATAAATGGATCACATATCTAACCGCCCCTAAGAAATGTATGATCTACAGATATTTGCTGAATGCACATTTTATTCAATTTTGATGTTTTAAACGATCACGAAGTTATTGGAAAATATATTGTTAACTGGGGTGAATAGAAAAAAAAATTTCAATTAAAGGGTGTAAAAATAGAGGTGTGTATTTTTGCGTTTTGGGGGGGGGGGGTGACTTTAAAATATAAGAACTATACAATCGCGGAGTTTTATAAATCCTTTAATAGGTTTTAAATCGTAGAATGATTTTTGTTGATTAAATTTTTTAAATAATTTTTAAGAGATCGTTATGCTGTGGTGTGAATTGAAATAAAAGCGAAAATGGGAATATTTGCGATTTGAAAGAAGAATCAGAAAAGGAAAAAAAAATAGTCATAAGAATAATTGTATTAACCTTTTTAAAAACCATAAGGTACAAATTTTATATATTTTACTAACCATCCTCATTTTTCTAAATGATGATATCTTGAAATTTAGAATGCATGAGAATAAAGAATGATTATGAAGAATTTTCTGACATCTTCCCTCTAAGAAAGTTTGTCTGTTATTAATAAATCTGTTTTATTTGGATGTATGATATTTAAGAATGGAATCTGTATAACAATCATATGGATAAAGAAACGTTATATACACATAATTTTAACAATTTTTTAAATTTTTCCGTGTGTCTTTAACTTGGTATAATTCCGTCATATGATGCCGTTACCAGGTAGCTTTGGAATTTTAAAGAGAATAAAATCAGTTACTTGCATTAAAATTCGTTGGGTTATTTGTAAATCCATTATTTCATTTTAGTCTGAAAAAGTTTTTTCGATTATGTGGTAATTGAAACTCCGGACTTATTGCTATTTAACCCCACAAACTTAACATTTCAGTTGGTCAAAATAGAATTAAGAGTTTAATTAATTTAAATTAATTTAATTTAAAGGACATTGTGTGGTCATTTTATTGATGACTAGCCGCCTTTGGCGACCAGCTGGTTCGTCATGAGTAATGGGTTATAAAATTTTCAATTAAATCGCATATTCATTAGCCTTGAAGTAACTCCGGGCATTGATTGGCCTGAAATTATTTTCTTTAAGATGATGGACTGAAAGTTCTAAAAGAACGCGTTTTCCTAATAATAGTCTTTAATTTTATAAATCAGTCAGTTTTGATGTTTGATTTAGAAGACTGATTGATGTAGCAATTTTTATTTAAAATATTAATAAAAATATTTTTTTAAATATGGCTCACAGAGCAAAGTATGAAGAAATCTAAAACTTATTATTCATAAATGCATTGTTTGACTCAAACTACATAAAATGTAATTATTTATTCATTTAGATCAAATTAATAGTATTAAACAATATGTATGCCTATTAATAATATTTTACAAATTGGCCATTGGAAAGGAATTTGAATGCATAGCCTGTATAAATAAAGATAATTTATTGAATTAATTATTTAGGTATTGCAAACGATCATAGAATTCTTTGCTTTACATTTATTTTTTTAGAAAATGTCACATTTTATTTTTCTTTTATTTTGTCCAGTTGCATTTCTTTAGATTTATTTTGCGATGATAGTTTTTTTTTATTCGAACTTCTGGCACTCTTTTATTTCATCCAGTCACGTGATAAAAACATGGTTAAAATATTTCTTTAAAAATTCGTTAAAAATAGAAGTTTAAGTTATAAATTTAAAAAAATTACCGTTAGAAAGCTAATTTTTTATCTTTAAATCGATATAAAAATCATGTTTGTGCAATAATATTTTCGGAAGTTATAGTTGAAAAACGCCGAAATTTAGCTTAAATTTTAATTAATTCAAATTCTAATTAAAAATTCGAAAAAAGGGCTCCAAGTTGCACATTTCCGACCTCCAAGGTATATATGTACCAAATTTGGTAGCTGTAGGTCCAACGGTCTGGCCTGTAGAGCTCCAACACATGCACACACACATTGAGCTTTATTATAAGTATATAGATTACATAAAAAAAATTTTTTTTTAAACAGTGGCTGTTCATTCGTTAAGACTATTGAGCTATAGTATCCTCTGAATTCTTTGTATAGTTCATTTTTTATCTTATTTCGCATTTTCATTTTTTATCATTTATTTGCATTTCCACTATGAAAGTTCTCTGTGTGTTTTTCCCTTACTATTTCATCTTGAGAGTTCGATGTCAACAAAAATATTTTTAAAAAACAATAAATTATAAAGATGTAAAATAATACAGAATAAATGAATCAGGAAGTAAAAGAAACACGGATCGGAAGTGTTCTGCGAACAACTCTCATGATGGCTCCTAATTAGGCCTGAAAAATGACCAACTAAACCTTCTCCCCTCCCCCCTCCTCCATTTCTATTTAGGATTTGCTTTCATTCTCTCAGAAGTATTTTTGCTTCCTCTCATTGGCTGTTTGAATTTCGATTTCAATTCTTATTGCCTCGACAAAAACGTGTCTAATTTTTGTAGATATTCTTAATATTACTGTTCGAAATAAAATAACATAATTTTCTGATAGGTTATTCTGGTGAAAATATTTGAAGGAGAGTTCAATTATTATTAATTATTACATATAATAATTAAGTTGCAGATCATTTAGTTTTATTTTATTTGACACTCATTATTCAGAGTATTAGTTAGCTGACTGGGCGGAAATAGATATGTGTGTGGGAGGTGGGAGCCTTGAAACTTTTATGCGCTGCTTCACCGCTTCAAGATTCACAATTTTCTGTTGAGAAAACTGATCGGAATTTACGTCGTAAGTTAGTTATATAATGAAGTATTTTTAATTTGAGGAGTATTTAAATTTTATGATTTTACGAGAAATTTATAATTAAGCGTAATTCACTTCATTTTAAAAAAATTGTTAATACAAGGTGCGTAGCGTCGTGAATAGTGCTTAAATTTGAAAACCATTTTAAGCACCATAAAAGTGCTTAATTTTCTCCATAAATACATAGAAGATGTTCTTTTTTGCTTCCGCGTAATGTAATCCCTTTTGTTTCTACATTCGATGAATACGCTAAATCGATAAGTCATAAATCGTTGTTTATTGAATACTTTCAAAAGGGAAGCATTCGGTGAAGGGATACAAGAGTTTTAACCCATATTAAGATAGTAGTTAATGAAATTTTTTTCGCTCGTTTTTTCAGAATTGAGTTCCGTATTGATATATAGGAATGGTTATTTCGAAAGAGGGAAATACGAAATATGTCGAACTGGATGCAACTTGAACAAAGTTTGAACTTCTTTTACATGTTGTGTTCTAAATATTTCTCTTATAAAGGTTGACTTAAATTTTTTGCTAATGATAGTTTTTTTTTAATTATTATTATCCTTTTCAGTTTTTGTCAAAACCAAAAAGACATTTGTTTTACAATATAAGACATTGAGCAAATATTATGAGAATACTGAAATAAAAGTTAAAATTTAAAAAATGCAAGTTTAAAATTAATTTTTAAAAAATTTTCAATAGAAATTATGCATTATAATAAAACAGAAAATAATCTTGGGATTGGAAAATACACAGGTTTATATATGGGTACATGTACAAAGGTGCTTAATTTTTTTGGCTATGGTGCTAAAAAATACTTAGTTTTTGTAGCACTTTCACACTGTAATACTAAATTTCTAAATTATACCTTTAAAAACTGTAACTTATTTGCCCTTCTTTAAGCGTTCAATATTTTGCTTAATTGTGTCGATCCCTTCTCACTATAATAGAATTTTGATATCGTGTATGAAAACTTTGACGTATTTTTTGTATGCATTTTCTCTTTAGAAATTTCTTTTAGATAATTGAAATTTTCCTAAAATTTTAATTTCAACTGCATTTAGAGGTTGCTAGAAAAAAAAAAGCTACCATGGCAACTTCTTGCAAATTTGTAACCTTCTGTCACACTTATTTCCACGCAATTTTTGTGTGGAACATAAATGTGGAAAAGTTATGTTTTTTCAACAATCTTGTTAAATACTCTTTAAGTATTAAAAAAAGCACAGTTATCTTTGCTTATTACTCACTGAAAATTTCTTTTATAAAACTATTACTTCTATTTAGAATTTTCAAGAAGCTGGAACAAATGTTTCATTAACTATTGCTGGGAGACATATACTTCCAAATTGCGAATTTTAATCATAAAAGATCACAGTTGTAAGAAAATATTTTGGTTTCTGTTAAGGTTAATACTTGAAATTACAGAAATTATTTTTATTTCCGACAGCTATGGTTAAAAAGTGTCAATGTGTAAAAATGAGTAGAATATTTTTCTTACATTTATTTTTATTAGTTCATAAAGTGTCATGCTTCTATCTGTAAAATTTTCAGGTGTATTAAAAGGCTAATTTATTGACTTCGACCTTTTTTTCCTTACCTCTGACAAGTGTTGTTTAAACCGTCTTTTTTTGTAGATTTCAGGGGTAGTTCACATATTACAAAAAATTATTAAAAGGTCGGAATCAAAAAATAATAATGAATTTATTAACTTTCATTTAATTTTAAAAAATAGTCTGATAATATATTAATTGAAGTGTTTAAAGAAATTTGTGTTCTTTCAAACAAGAAAGCTCTTAGAAAAACATTTTACTAATTGACAGTTTTATGCTATGAACTATAAAAATATTTAAACTTTTTATCAACCACCAGAAAAGCCGAAATGTTTTCAAACGATTGACTACCTATTTAATGAAACTTTGTAACCCAAAATATGTGTCAAGGTGCAGCATTAAAAAAAATTATTTGTTTCCCTTATTTGGAGGCTCCGTATATCATATAAATTGTATTATATAAAACTAGAATATTTTCTATAAATTTAAATTCCAATTACTTGATAAAAAATTTGTAAGATAAGTAATTAGCGTTAATATTATTTTAAAAACAAAATATTTTTAATTCGTTATTCAATTTTGTTGGAAGTTTGTAGTTCAAATTGAAAGTTTCCTTAATCTTCATTACCCTTTCATATGATTCCATATTGATTAAAGAATTGTGTATTCGTCTTTAAAATTCAACATTACAAACTCGTAGATCTTAATTATATAGTTGGTGCTGATTTTTATATCCATTTATTGTTATATCCATTTTACGTTGCTAGAATAATACCAAAAAAAGTGTTCTTCACTCTATTCTTTCATAAGCTTACAAAATAAAGCAAATTTTTATTCTGTAAAAATAATCGTTTATGAATTTTTATCCTTTTATTTTTGAGTGAAAGGTTCCAAAAAGTGATACTGAATTACAATTTTGATGGCAGCATATCGAATTCCATTTATCTTGCTCAATGTATTTTTGAGTTATTGTATTCACATACATATAAGACGCTAAACAAATTGTCTGGCCTTAGACGAACGGATCTAGTCTAAAATTAGAAGCATGTTTATAGTTTTGTTGTGAGGATCATATTCTAAAATTCATTCGTCTATCCTGTTTTATATTTCAATTATAGTATTTACATATTCACATATAGACAGATCGATAGACAACCAACTCGTTGACGGATTAGTTCAAAATTTTATAATATTTGTGAATCTAGTAAAAAAGCTAGTATACTTATAAAGCCATATACCAATTTTTATGGATACTAGATCATTGCGTTTTTGAGTTATCGTGTTTTGAGTTACCGTTCAAGAGCCGAAATCAGCAATTTACAAAATTTACCAATTTTTAAAGTGCCACTAAAAATATTCGATTAATATTATATTATTGATTTTTGATTTTAGAAAAACGTCTATAAATACGGAATATTCATATAAAAACTATTATCTATTCATATAAAACATTACATCAATGGGAGCATTGGCTTTGCATACCTTTCGAAAGTTTGATTAAAATTTGACTTATATCTTGTTATTTTAAGTTTGAAGCAAGACTTTAGATTTTTGTTTGTTAACTGTTTAATAAATTTGCATTTTTTTTTTATATTCATAGTAGAGAACTCTTGCTTGCACGAATATGTCGACCCGAAAACATATTCTCCAAAATAGAGCACTCCAAATGCCAACTTCTTCACCCCATTATAGCATTCTGGAAGACTATTCCATGCTTCGAATATGAGGGCCTCAACTCGTGGAATTTCTCTTAGAGCATTCCACTTGTGCTGTGCGATGTGCATGCGTCTCTGGACCTCCAACTCGTCCAATTTGCTCTCGAGTTCTGTACACTTTGTTGTTCTATTGAACTTTCTTCTGTGAGTTTTCTTCTTCAGTGTTGTTTTCTTTCTTCGGTGTTGAGAGATTATGTACTTAAAAATATTTTTATTTTTTATATTTTTTAAGGGTTTTGGTAATAAATTAATTTTTCGTGTGGAACTGGAGAACCGCAACTTTACATCAAAAGACTGTTGCGACAAGCAATTTTACATCATCGTGCGGCTCGCGGGGCATAGGTTGCCGACCCCTGGTCTAGCTTGATAAATTTTGTAATTGTTTTCACAGACCAACAGACAGGCATAATTCCAAAAATGCTGTTTACGACCTCAAGGAGGTCTTAAGTTTAGACATTCTTCAGACTAAAGATTAAAAATTGCTTTCTCTTAGTAAATCTACCTTTTTTTAATGAATAATTTTTTATCGGATTGATATCAATTTTCATTTCGCTTTCCTTCCACTCCAGTAAGTTTAAAAAAACTTTTACAAAATAAATTTGCAGATTATTTGTACAATTATATAAAGAAACAAATAGTGCCTTTTTTTAAAAAATAATGATTCTATAATACTTTTTGATGTCTACAACTAGTTGTAGTAATTTATTATTTTTAAATATAATATTTTAAGTGCATTTCTTAATTATGAACGGATTAACTCATTCGTTTAATTTCGTTAATTCGTTTAACTTTAGAAAGTCAAAATTACATCTTGAATCAAGAACCTGTAATACTAATCAATTACCTTCATTTACTAATTTAAAACACGACTCTTAGTTACCCTCTATTTCGTTAAATATAAATTCAAAGCAGTTCTGTTTTTCGCATCAGTATCAGATCTCCTATCAGTATTTATGCTACTGCTGTTACATCAATTCCTAAGAGATTGAGGAGGCATTTTTCGAATGTAAACATCTTGTCTTCGTACTTGATGAAAGGTTCATTACTGCGAATTCTTTTCACATGGGGTAAGGTTCATCGATGCGATGGGCCTTAGATTATTTGTCTTTGCGATTATCATTCCGAAATTAGTCTTTGTATAGTCGCTATATGTAGTTTGTGTCTTCAATTATGGATTGCTCTTTTTTGGACTGTTTTACGTTTTTATTCCTGCTAATTTTCATTTAGATGAGACAAACTGTTTAAAAACGAAAAATGCTTATTTTCTGTAATATTTTTAAAACAAGCTGTGAAAAAAAACTCGTTGTATCGCGCATCTGTTTAATTGCTGTTTCCTGTAGAAACTGAATTTTGTGAGCCTGAATGATTGACTTTGAGAGTAAGTCACGGGACTATCTTGGTGATACGTAAATTTGTTTTTTAGTTATTGTAGATGTAAAGGGGTCCCATTTTAATGAAGCACCTTTAACCGAAGTTTCACCGATAGAAATTACTAACTGCCTGTTTTATTTTGTGACAGTCGTGATCTGTGAGTTTTAAGCGTTTTTTCGTGTGTTCTCGAGGAGGATGCAGTCTGTGCCATATACTCCAGCAGGCGCATTGTGGCGATCGGAGCGAATCCACTTAATGGACATAAGTCGCGCACCGGACAATGGAGCCGTAAGAAGCGATCAAATGCAACCTCGCAAGGAAGATGACAGTGGAATGCATAAATTATGCAACTCGGAGCCGCGTCGCTACTGCTACAACGACTCTAACAGACTGGCGGATTTCTCTAACGAAAGTGACATGAGCGAAGTAATTTTTGCACATCAGAGACCCCCGAACGAATCCGATTTTAGTGACACCTCTGGATCTTTGCCTCTTAGCACAGCGGGTCCTCGGCGTCGTTGCAACTTGCCTAATCTCTATGGGGATGAGTTTTGCTATGACTGCACCCCCTCCGTTCCAGATAAGAGGCGCAGGAGGAAGATGATTTCCCGTAGTGTTGTGTTGGATGACTACGCAAAAATAGACCCAAATCGCATGAGCAGCGGTCTTAGCGATTCTGGAGTACTCTTACGAAGTGGTCGCAATTGCCCTGGAGATTCCGATTCCAGTAGCTCCAGTTGCAGTACTGCCCCTGTTAAAATACCTCGTCGGAAGCCCAGAGCTCACAAACGCAGTGTGCATCAGAATTATTGTTGTATGGGATATGGAAATCAATCTTCTATGGCTTATAGTAGTCCTGCAACTTATGCTAATTCTCCTATGAATGTATATAGCAATCCTCCTCCGCCTGTACCTCCAAGACCAGTTTATCGCTCAAGTTATTGCCCACGTACTTGGGTAAGTTTTTTTTCCCAGTATTTCTGTTACGGAGAATGAATAGAGGGAAGATCTTACTGAAAAACTGCAGAATTGAATGCATTTTATTCTTTATTCTTTACTTGTCTCAAATGACTTATTTAAATAATTACCTCTAACTGTATGTTTATGCATAAAATCATTCTTAAAGGTTAATGCTGTTAATTGACTGCATCTCTACTCGCCTATGAGTTACATCTACCATGTAGTTGTAACGAATCATCTATGAAATTAGATTACTCCTTCTCTATTATAGGTAAATGATAGCAAAGAAAGTTATTCTAATTAGATAAGTAGCCCGAATATCATGCGTGAATTTCAGCAGCTGAAGTGTTGAGTAGTGCCTTAAATGATATTAGTATTATATCCTTTTGTTTGATTTCATTCAGAAACATAGTTTGTATATAAAAAAAAACTTTAATATTTTAATTTAATAAGCTATTAAATCAAAATAATAAAAATATTATTTTTTAATATTTTTATTCTAATGTAGATATTCTAGTAGGAGTTATCTTTTTCTTTCTTATGAGAAACAGAATGTCCCGGATGTCCTAATTAATAAAAGTACAGAATAATTAATCCTCTTGAATCTTCTAAAATTGTGGAAGCAAAATAAAAATAAATTGGGTAATATCGTCGCATACACTCGATATGTCAGTATTTATTTTTAAATAAGGAAAGATAATTAAATCTAGAATCAAAAAGAACGTTTAGTTTTTTTTTATTTCTCATATTCGAAGTAAATTGTAATCTTCAAAAAAAAAGAAATCGAGCTCGAGATTTTGAGGAATTTTCACATTTTAGACCTCCATGAGTCCAGAAGACACTTTTCTATTATTAAATTCAAAAGTAAATCCAAAACGCTTTGGGAATGGCTGATGATGAGTAAGTATACTTAAGATGAAATTTAGCATATATTTTTATACCAAATTTGTAGATTTCAATCAAATTTTGAGCAAAATTCGTTCAGAGAAATTTCGAAGTTCAAATTTAAGTTAACAAGATAACTTCAAAATGGAGAGATATAGATGATAAAAATTCAGTACACAGATTTAATATCTATATTGTAGATATTTATCAAATTTTAGCCTGATCCAATGGGAGGTTGGACGTCTGTCGGTCTGCAAGTTCAGAAACAAGTAAGCGCGTGAAATCAAATATAGAATTATTTAATTATATCAAATTTCAAATGTGATTTTTTTATTGTATTTATAACTCTATGTGAAATGTTGGTTTTGATCAGCATAGAAAATATGTGAGGTTGTTTTGGGGATACCATTCCCACTGGTTTCGTTAAGGTTTGCTCCAATTTTATTTCAAGCGTTAAAGAACGAGATATTTGATAAGTTTACCAGCAAATAACCTGGATGAGGAAACGCAATTTTTCTCCCTTCCACCTTCTGATGTGAGCTATGGCCTCGCCGTAGATCTCAGCAGGAAACTTTCTGCTGCTGAATTGCTTCTCGGCTACAATTTAATAATATTTCTGTGAAACTGAGAGATCGACCTCTTAATATATTGAATGTATTATAAACTATTTACTTTACAATCATTTGCCATTTTTGGATAGATTCCATTTGCTTTAGATAGAACTAAAAGTTACCTTCACCATTCGTTATTAAGTGCGATTCATCTAGATTCTGTTTCGAAATTTCATTAATAACGATATTTCAAACATTGTTCCTTAATATAGTGAACAATTGTTGAGCTAAAAATAATAAAAAAAAGATAATAGAAATTTCAAGCAACGTTTTTGTTGGACTTTTTTTATTTTCAGGGGGAAAGTTTTACGTATTTTTAAAATATAATATTTGAACTTTTTTGATAGAATGTTCTTGCTAAAATGTACGTGGTTCAAAATTACGAGGTCCGTCTCAAATAGCCCTAGTGTTGCTTCAGTACAGGCCGTTAATATAACTGAAACTAACTACAACAACAACAACAACAAAAAACCCTGCTAAAACGTGAAAAACAAAGTTTGCTTTTTTAAATCAGGTGCACTGCCTTATTTGAAATTTTATATTCTTCCAAATCTCAAAACATTAGCATTTTTTTTTTTTATATACATACAGAAGAAACTTAACAACTGTTTAGTTTCAATAAATGCAAAACTAAATAAAGAATTATTCCCACTTTTATTTATTAAACTAAAATATATTTAATTGATAATGGTAAGCATTGATTTTGAGTATTGGGCTGTTTTCAGGAACACGGTTAAATAAAATTACTAAATCATCATCCTGGTTATGACTTCAAACTATTTGCTGGAGTAAGATGAATTATTAATCAGAAACTAGACGTAATGTTTTGATTTAATGTGTACACTTGAAACTTCGAAATTCGTTCAAAATATCGATTATTATTGTTGTTGTTTCAAAATGTTCTCTGATCCTTTAGCTTTCAAACGATACCAAGATGTTGTCACTATTCAGAATATTTATCAAGTTATAGGGATTTTTCTTAAGGTGCTTTCACTAAAAAGTCTAGTTTCGTTTTGTTTTTTATACTCATTTTATAAAAAATATTTTTCCACTATATTGCTTCATTCAAACAATCATAACTCAACAAAAAATTAACCAAATACAATTATTTATAGATCAAAATAATCTGTATGAAACAGTGGATGTTTTATGCTTCAATAAAAGTTTTATTTATAGAAATAAATTTTTAATAGCCGTTTAAAAGTTAGAATTGGAGAAAAAATCTCGCTTTTTCTATTATATTTTTATAAACTATATATTTTTATAACTTGATTGAGACAGACAGCATGAAGACTAATATTTGGCATAGTTGCCAACAAAAATTGTATGTCTGTACAAATTAGAATTTCAGATATCATGTTTCAAAAAACGCTAATTAGCTCGTTAAATATTAAATAACAATTAGTGTAATAAGGTTTTTCTCTCTCTGGAATGAGTTTAAACATATATTAATGACCTACTGTGAAAAAATTTGAGTTTTAAAGTTTTTTTTAAATCTTCTAGTGTGTACGTACACCTTAAAGCTTTGCAATATGTTTGAATGAAAAATTTTATATGAATTACTAAGAAAATCTGTATTTTATATGTAAGAGAAAAAGTATGGTAATGTATCAAGTAAGCGTAGTATGATGCTTTTCCTCAGATATTAATTTTGTAATATTTCTCTTTATTATATATACTAATTGGTATTTAATTATTTGGTTACAATGCATCACACTGCTACTCACAAACGCTTGAAAATTATATAACAATTCAATCGGGAATGATTGTTCTATTTATTTATTTACAGGCGATTTTATTTACAGAAAATATTAACCTTAATCTGGCAGAATTTGGATTTTTATCACTTCTCCGGTGAGTTATTTATCAGGAGAAAGAATGCTTCTTGTGTGTTCCCCTCCCTTCCATCACGATAAAGCTTTGCGAATACTTGACAGAAATATTCACTGTAATTCTATTCAGCAAAACATGAACAGACATTGGGCGAATTTAATACTAAGTGTGGAACACGGTAGTCTGAAGATTGAGTCGTAGCGTTAGGGCCGAATGATTCCAAGCTCGAAACCTGATTGAAAGAAACCTGATGAAAAGAAACATACCAACATTCATTTTTATTTATATAGATTTGTGTCCTTAATTTTTTTCTTAACGTTTCTGTATTCTCAAGGCTAAAAGTTTGGTGGTTTTACGAATCTTTCCAGGGGGGTACTTTTTTCATGCTTATTCATCACATTGCCATGAATTTCCTCCCTCATTTAGATGCGCTTTTATAAAAAAAATTCCCCTTTGAAAAATATATAAAGAGCAAATCTGAACTTTCAGCTTTACTTCCGGAATAAATAACCATAGTAAGTAGACAAAAGATATCCCTCCCCCACGTTTGTTTCGAATAGGCCTCCGATGAGATACCTACTAATAAACATGTGAAGTGCTACAGATTAGATCTTAAGGGAGATCCCCCTCTTGAGAGGAACTTTTATTTCTTCCGGACCAAAAAGCTTTGAGCAAATAGTTATCTGAGAAAAGAGCATCTTGAGTGGCTCTTAAAGAGCCTAGAATGAATGTCCATTGAATTATTCCAGAGTAAGTCGTGCCTATCTAAATGCGAATAAAGAGTATTACTTATGTTTTACCTAAAAAATTTTTGCTATATATATATATATATATATATATATATAATGTATGAATCTTATATTTTGTACAGTTTTGTTTTTACAATTTTTTTCTTCCTGCTATTAGGCTAGCTTCGGAAATTTTCCGTTGCTTTTAGAGAGGGTCCATGACAGAATAAATTTCATTTTTGATTATTTCGATTGTTCTTATTGAATGAAGAAAAGTTATTATAACTTATTGTTTAAATTTTTTTTCAGTTTAAATTTTAATTTTGATTAGTCTCCAATTGGAAAATTTTAACTTTTTCTCGTTTGTAGCGCATATATATGTCAATATTCTTATAATTAAAATAATTCTGAATAAAAAAGTATTAAAGTTTATTGCTTAAATTTCAAAGAGATGAATTGTTTTATTAATTTCACAATCTGGATTGTTCCATGTAAAAGTAATTCAATTTAATGAAATAAAAAGATTTAATTATACTTGTTCTTCACTGCTTTTCATCCCTGAGAGGGTTAAATACAATTTAACTGACTTCAAACAAATATTTGTTTTTATGGCGATCAATACTAAAAACAGGAAATTAAAATGTGATGGGTTTTTTATTATTATTATTGATTAATGATGTAATCCTACTTAAGTCTCATGGTAAAATTCATAGAGAGTTTCAGAATGTTTAAATTTTATTTTGAGAAAAGTATTCGCGATATTGGAAGCGTCTCAAAAATTCATTATTAAGAATTTATTAAATATATTTAATTACATATATTTCAATTAAAATATTTTACTTCAAAAGCTAGCGTTATCATATTCGGTATCAAAATTTGCTTTTTATATGAATTAATAATTAAGTAATAACTGCCAAGATTCCCCCCCCCCCCAGTTATTGAATGTTTTGTTTGTCTATTTTCATCAAATTACCTTCATTATTCTTACGAGATATGTTTAAAGAATTCTGAAAATCAACTTTTTAATATTAATTTATACCCTTACAATAGGAATTTCTGCATATTTATACATTTTTTACTCTTTAAAATGATTGTGTATTAAATCCTTGAATTACCATATCATTGCGTTTCCCCTTAAGATATGCCTACATTAAAAAATAGCAAAATATTACTTAATATAAGACTATTGGCCATTATTAAAACGCGAATAAAGCGTAATCTGTAGATAAAATCAAAAATAAATAAAATTTAGATTTGTGCGATGTTTTGATCCACTGCAGTAATTTATATTATCGCTTATTGTTTCGCTCCAAAATCTTTGGAAATGTGGTCAATTTTTCAACTTTTGCATTCCCAAACATAGGCAGCTTTCGTGTGAATGTTTTAACTATGTAACTATCCACATGGGATAATCCCCCTCCCATTTTGCACTACAGTTAATAATCGAATAAAAAGCTTTCTATTTACATTATCGATTAAAATTTCGTTGCTTACATTGATTTCGAAGAAGAAAAATATTAAATCCATTGTTAATAAATTTCCATGTCTTAAATTCAATTACTTTACTAGACTTGTGGATGTCTTTAACATAGATTTATAAAATGTCTTTCGAATGTAGTGTCAAACAAGCAAAAAAGTGACCTAAAAGTGTTCCTTTCACTACAATTAATAATCGAATAAAAAGCTTTCTACTTTATTATCAATTAAAATTTCATTGCTTGCGTTGATTTCAAAGTCGAAAATATTAAATCCGTTTTTAATAAATTTTCATTTTTTTTTTAAATTCAATTACAAGAGTTGCGGATGTCTTTAACATAGATTTATAAAATATCTTTCGAACGCAGTGTCAAAAAGTGACCTAAAAAAAAGTCTTCCTTTTTCTCTTTTTCATTTTAATGAGCTTCTCATTATTTTGAATTAGTAAGCCTGTAGAGCAGCGGAATCGCATCGGGGTCACAACCTGTGTTATTTTGAGGGCACTTTGCAGTGGGGAAAGGAGTGTGAATCGAGAGAGAATGCGATGACTGTACATCATTGGGAAATTACGTGAGCGAGTTATTTTTAAAACATCGCGGATATTTGCCAGAGATGCTGGGCGAGAGAGAGGGGGGTGGCTTTCTCCCTCACCCCCTTCATCTTCTCCCGCCGTTCCAATTTTGCAGACACTTTTCGACCCGCGCCCGAAACAAGCGGCTTTGAAACGAACAAACGTTATTAAGCGACACGTCGGAAAATGAGTTTTTAGGAAAACTAATCACCGCTGTCGATGGGATGCGCTGGATCCTCTCCCGTAAAGTGCAACGGCGAGGAACGCTACAGAATAACCTAAGTTGAGTGTGGCGCCTGCATCAGCCAGTGCTCTCCTCATGAGTGGATGCCAGCCACTTCGACGGAGAAGCGGAAAAACAACGGGAAGGCCTCTTTTTGGGTGGTAAAAGAATTTTTCTTGCTATGAAAAACCAATCCAGCATGAATACGAGTGAGAACGGCCTGAAATCTCCTACGGGCGCAGTTCTCTCACAAGACAGACAGGATGGAGATGATACGGAAGATGATGACGATGAAGATCACAGTGAACAAGCTACGGTTGCAGTGGCTGACCTGTGTTCTGCCTCACACGAGTTTGAATGGTTGAGTCCGAATTCACAGGAACCCCTTTATTCTCATAATGAGAAACCAGGTGAAAAGGGCGTTTATTCGGAGTTAAATTCGGAACCACCTCAAGGCACGTCTACAGATGACCAAGGACTGCCTTCTTGTCAAGTGTCCCCTGCCCGGTCAGTCCATAGTCGACACAATAAACATCCCCCACATGTGTGGCCTCGTCGACCAGACATCATGGACCACATAAGGATGTCTCCTAATCCTTACAATGAATTGCATGGATGCAGACGTCATCTGTCACCAATGCGGTCATCATGGTGTTGTCCGTCACCTCCACCTCATCCTGTTTGTGTCCACCATGGAGGAAGTATGCTTTCTGGAATGGAGATCGTTCCTTATAATTATGATTATTATGGAAATGAGATGCCTTATTTATCGTATCATAATTGCTCTTGTCTTCCTCCGACTGGTCTTTCTCATGCTGTTCACCATCATGAATCTCACTCTTGGTGTCGTAATACTTCTCCCCATCATGAGATTATCCGGAGGGAGTCTTCCTCACCCTGTGCCATGCACAGGTCGTGTCAAGGCTTAGGACGGCGGTCACGCTCATCTAGTTCTCGTAAACGAGATTGTTCTCCATCGGCTTTATCTCCTCGTTATTCTCCCGTACCACAGGATTCGGGATCAAATGCACGTCACTCAGGCCAAGAACAGTGGCAGGTCTGTTAGAAAATGTTTTTTAACATCTTTTACCTTACTATCTTTGATTTAATGTTAATATTTTTTAATTGCATGTTATATCTGTATGCATTTATAAAGCGTGTGTGCGTGCGTGCAAAAGTAGAAAGAGCCTTTGACTTCCAAGAGAGATAATATTCATAATTTTTATTGAAAGTTAATTATGGATCTTGATGAACAATTTCGAAGTTTAAATATGTTGATTGGATGAATGTTTGATATTTTAGATTGTTTTATTTTATTAAAATATGAATGAATTATTTTGCTTAACCAGAAACATAATTTTTTGGTCATTTTTAAAGATAAATTAGCCGGAAAGGCGGATTTTAACATTTCATTTAAGACTAAGCAGCTCTTTTTAATTAATATAACTTGTTTCGCCATTAACTCTCAAGAAAACTTGCTGATCTCTGTATATATATTTCCTATTGAATATATACATGAAGATCCGTCGTTGTTATCTTTTAAATAACTTAGTCAGAGTTATTTATTATTTTATGTTGCGTTACTTGTGCGAATTCCCTTACTTGCAGTAAATAAATGTACGGCCTGAAGTTAATATATTGAAGAACTTTAATGATGGTTTTTTTAATAATTACTATCTAAAAGGGGGGGAGTTAATATCATTATTAAGCTGTGTGCTATTCATTACATGTACATAATACAAAAATAAGTGATGTAATATATAGTTTGATAAGTTGTTATACATAAACATAAATTTGATACTTTTAATATGTTGCAAGATTTTATTTCATGTTTATAATTAGTTGTAGCTGAAATAAGCTTAGAAATGCTTTCTCTTTTCTCATGTTGAAAGAAAAGTTTAAACAAGTGTATAGAGTGTTATATTTTGAAAAGTATCTTAAGTAACGGTAGATCATTTTAGGTCAAGTTACTTCTCGTTAATTGATGTAAAATCATAGACATTTTATTGAAACTTCTACATAAAGGGTTAAAAAATACATTCTGCTTAGGAAAAAATAGAGCGGGGAAAAACCTTATATGTAGAAAAAGAGAAATCTAAAAAAAATCTAAATTCCCTTTTTTTTTAAAAAAAAATTCGTGTTACATTTTGTATGTTACTCTTATAAAGGAATTAGATAATACGTGGTTTGCGCATGGTTATTTTAGCATCATACATATTGTTTGTTTGTTTTTCTTTTTACTCCCATTATTAGCATTCACCGTAGCATAATTTTATCTTTCGATCTTAATATAAATAGAAGTGACCGTGGCTATGTGTCTTTGTGTATGTTTGCATGGTTCGCATTTTCTTCTAAACAACCGGGCGGAATTTTACCAGTTCTGTATACTTATTTTTTAATACAAAAAAGAAAAAAAAGGCTGACAATTTTTTAAAAAAAAATCTTAAAGTCAACCAACATTTATCTTTTTAACGGTGCCAATTACATTTCTGTGCAATCCTTCCGTCAGCTGTCATACATTTTATATATATATATAAATTCATGCTGACGATTTTAAAATGAGCAAAATACTCTTTTGTTAAACAACTATTTTTCTAAATTATTCTTATTTTACACATACATTTTTCACAACTTAATCATTGGCCTTAAAATAGTATTTTAATGATGCTTAAAAGCAAGCATTAGTCAATCACTAAGGCAAAGGGAACATATCCAAACAGCAGTGGCTTCAGGCTGTGAGAAATTAACAGAAATGTTTTCTCTTTCGATTCCTACTATTTGTTTACATTCTCCCTATATTGAATTGGGCAAACAATTTCAAAATGAGGAAATGTGACAGTATTTTTGTTGATTTTAAATTAGGATTTAATGATTCTTAAAGGAAAATATAAACACATCGCTCAAATTCAAAAAAAGTTAAAAACTGAATCTTTCAGAAACAAATTATATATATATATATAATATATATATATAATATTGTATTTCTGTGAATGCATATGAAGAATTGTTGCCAGCACACCTAAACAAAATTCTAGGGGAAAAAACTGAAAGCAGACGATTAATAGTTTGTATTTGGAACAACTATTGCTTTTGTTTATTTTCACGTTTTTATTATTGAAAAATTAATTAGAATTTAATTGTCTCAATGTTTCTCTGAAACTGTTCACATAGTTTTGTAAAACAACGTTTATGTCATTGTCTGTATTTGCGAATAAAATTTAAAGTACTAATATAACAATAATAAATTACAGAAAAATATCGACTATTAGTAGATTCAAAAATTTTTTGTTTCGATGGATACTATAAGTTTAAGTTTAAAATCTATGCCAAATGATGAAAGCATTTTGTATATTGTAAAATTTTATACAAAAGTATTTTTCATGTAAAAAATATTATCCATGAATGAATTTTAATCCCGAGCAATATCTGTTATATCTGCTAGTTATGAATATTTTTCATAACAGTGCCTATGCGTCAGACATATCACTATTTCCTCATGAAACACCAATATATCAAGTAAAAATGCATTGAAAATATTCTTGACAGAGAATGTTTCCTGATATTTTTTATTAAGTTATGAGATAGATTATACGTTCCTTAAATCACTGGTATCATTCCGCAATTTCGAGTAAATGGTACATCCTAACAGTTTTTTAGAAATTTTATGTATTGCTTGATTCATATTTGGAGTAAAAATAAATTACAGAAATTATACTATGAATAAGAATAAAATTATCTACATATTTTTATTATTCTTAAATAAGTCAATATATTGTAGCACTGTTTTCGTGATGAAGATATTGGATTTTCAATGGTTTTCCTATTCTACTTCATTTGACTAACAAATCTTTTATTTAAATTTTGTTGTTTGATAATTAGTTTTTTTTTAAATATTAAGAAGAATTAAAGACATAAAGATTGCCAGAATAGTTATTAAATGTAAGGGTATAGGAATAGCTATTAAATGTCGATCAGTAATACAGAAATTGAAATTTTATGCTCTGAAAAAAGTAAAATGGATTTTAAGAAAATGGTAGGTATTAAATTGTAGAAATGAATTGTAGATAGTTTAATTTTTCTGGCTTTTTCATGCATTATAGCTATGGTGGAATCTTAAAATCATTTTTCCTTTATTCATTGTCAAGTGGTACCTCGAATATGGAATCAACGTTATTTGATCACTGAACCTCTAATTAAAATAGTGAAATAGTTTGTTGCCATCGATAACACGCAAATGTGTAGAATCTCAGAATTTTAGGATGACAGGGCAATAAAAAAAAATCGATTTTAATAAACCATCTTTACAAACATGAAACTAGTCAATTTAAGTAAAAGCATGTAAAACAGATTTGATTTTTGTATGTGAAACTGTTTGAAATAAGTAGCAGGAAAGTAACTCAATTCTTTGCCTGTTTTACTTTCTGTACTTTTGTTGTTCCAGTGCTATAATCCTACATAATTTATCTATTTTTCCCAGAGGCCTGGTTGGAAAACTTACAAATATTTTTTACTAGTATTGTTTTAGAAAGAAAGAAAAAAAAGTTGAAAGTGTTAAGAAAGGGAATTTCTTTATTCTGGGAGCAGAATTGTAACCAAGTCTCATGTATCCATAAAATCTTTAAGAGCTGTGATTTAAGTGGCATTATTATGTTCTCTTTATTTACGACTTAATATTCTCCTTGCTGCATTTTGCTTTCATGTTACAGATTTATTTTATATATTCTGTTGTCATTCGTGCTCAAAATTGCTTAGAGCTGTCAAATATTTGTACGTATTATAAATAACTGACGAAAACAAAAATGAAAATTACTTATTGTTTCATATAATTTAATTCTTATGTAATGATTCTTAGTAATTTTTTTCAAAAAAAAAAATTATTATTCTAAAATTTCTTTTTTTAGTAGTCATTTAAAAATATCTATATTTTTGTATATTTACCTTATTTACCTAAAATTTTACTTTCACCCGACGAAAATCTAATATTGTGAATTCGTACTCTGAAAAACTCATATTTTTACGAACCTATTTTAATGCTGATATCTAATTTCATATTCCTGTAAAACACATATAATTTCAGTTTCGATTAAACTGTCCAAAGTAAATTACTGTTTTAATCTAATTTTACCGCATATTTAAAACTTTTTGTTCCTTGTTTCTTCGAATTATTTTGTCTCGTTTTTTGTTTATTGTAAGATTCTTTTTATTAGCAGGCTCTGCACATTTCCACATTTTACATATCATTGGAGTTGGATCTGTACCCCTCAATAAAGATATTTAAAAATTTCGAAAATGAGTGAAATAGCATTAATTTCATTAGTAAACGAAATGTTTATTATATAAATAGGTCATTATTCGTTGTTAAACTGCTTAAAATTTACTTGATAAATTTCAATTCTTGAATTATTTTTTATAAATAGAAAGCATATTTTTAAATAACTTTTTTAAATATTTTTCGTGAAGAAAGGCTTTGTAAATTTTGTTAACGGATGAACTAGTTTTGTGGAAAATAGTGACCGTTAATTAGAACAGTGTAATTACTACTCAATATCTTTTGCAAGGTCATGTTTTTCTCTTTGGATATTTTACCCTGTAGTCGTCAAATGACAGTGATGAAGTAAATTATAGTTGCCATGAAAGCTAATTTTGAGTAAGTAGTAATGATGTATTGATGCAAGAATTTCACTTTTTTGAAGCCAAGGAAAATGGACAAAAAAAAAAATGCTTTTTGAGGGCATCTGCATTGTTATTACAGCACTGCAATTTGAGGACAACAAGATTACTATTTGATTGTTCTCTCACGCTGGCTTTGCAAAATAGTTTATTTCGGTCTTTTTATCCATTTTATTAATTTTAACAGTGTGGAATAAATTTAATAAAAATCCAAATCAAAAGTGGTTTTTACTTAATATTTTCCTAATAATATACTATTTTCTGCTTTTTCAAAATGCGTGATTTATTTTATCTTTAAAATGTTTTCCAAATTGCAAATAACTGTACCTAGTTCCTTAATACGTTGTTTTAATTTTCGATTCAGCTTTATTATTCAATTGTGACTCCCTATTAGTGTAAACATCGTATTAAATACAAGCAAACGAAAGTTAAATTATATTTATTAGTGCGGTAAAACATTTAAATTCAGTCGTTAAGTTAGCATTTAAATTCTAAGTGTACTTTCTGTTTCAAACTTACGGTTTTTGTTCATTTTTTAAAACATATTTTTGGAAAAGACTTTAAAATATCTAGATGCTTTAAAAAAGGCCTTAACCCCTTCCAGTAAGATTTAAGAATAAAAAATTTTAGGTGAAATAGCTATTTAATTTTTGTTTTAAAAAACTTAGTTTATTTTATAATTCTAAATAATTTATAATTATTAATTAAAATTATATTATTGGTATGGATGTAATTGTAATTTGTAAGTTCGCATTCAACATTTCTTCAAAACTCTCAAATGATTTCGGATTAGCCATTAGTTTTCGCGTTTACTTTAGGCACGCCGGTATTTTCTTCCTTTTTTTTTTTTTTTTTTTTTTTTTTTAAATAATTTCAGGTACATAATGTGTCTACGACTCCAGAGTATTCACAGAATTCACTTATTAGTCATTTTGCGCGTTTTCGTCTTCTTGGTAATATTTTACTATTATTAATTTTATTATCAGTATCAATTAAATGTATGCTTATTTTCTGATTTTTCTGAATCATTTTGATCTTCTTGATCTACATTATTCTTATTCATTTAGGTGTTTATTTCACTACATGTTTAACATTTAGTAAGTCAGATATTCAGACTGTATGTGTATTAGAATGAATGAACGACCTTATTAGAATGACTACTAATAGTTTGGCCGTAACTTGTACCAAGACAATCAAACGATATATGATAGTAAACTATGATATCAACATAAGTAATAAACCTTCGAATTCAATACACTAGAAATTTTAAATCAAATTATTTATTATATTCAACAGTAACTTTAATCGCTTGAGGAGTATAACTCGTCACGCCATACAGCACAATGACGATTATAGCTCGTCATTGTGCTATATGGCATGAAAAATCAATGACGAGCTATACTCGTCATTTTACGGGTTAGTTATATAAATATTTAAACTACATTTTTTTTTTTTTTTTTTCATTAGCATCTCTTAATTCTTGTGCATCTAATAACTGTAGGATCAGTTAATGTCGACACTGTTAAAATAATAAATTGCATGGGATTTATAAGCATCTCTAATGCTATATGGTTACTTAACAGAACAATACGGCACGGCATTCCTAAAACAGGTGTTCATCGTTTTAAATAACAAGGGAAACTTTTAAGAGGGCTAATATGGTACTAACAAAAATTCTTTTCATTATCTTAAAATTCCAATGTTTTTATTTTAATGCCTATTTGCTTTTCACAGTGTCATTTATTATTAACACTTTCACAATCGCATGTTTGCGCAGTGAAGCGTCGCCAGTGGCCAGCAATGTTTTTGAAGATAATATAATCAGTAAATAACGACTGGCCTGTCCATGACACCACATGAGTGTCGCCGGCATACAACGACTGGCCTGTCCATGACACCACATGATTGTCACCGGCATACAACTACTGGCCTGCCCATGACACCACATGAGTG
>JAPMOQ010052872.1:1179249-1193777 GCA_026543055.1 Argiope trifasciata | reverse complement strand
ATGAGTGTCACCGGCATACAACTACTGGCCTGCCCATGACACCACATTGGTGTCAGTAGTTGTTAAAGTTTTAAGAGAGGTTGAAAAATTATTCTTTCATAGCCATTTCATTCAACCTTAGCACATTACTACGAATGTGGTGGTTTAGCTCTGATGCTTCACCGCACTAATAAATTTAAGCGAGTGAAACATCATTGTTATTTATTTTTCCTTCTCTTGAAGTTATCTTTTTCTAGGTTTTTGCATATTCTATTCGAAAAATTAAATATTGACAAGTATATTTAAGTTTACTCATTTGGAAATTATTATTTTTCCCGCTGAAAATTTATTGCAAGATAGAATGAAAACTATATAAAATTCTCTGTAGTTGTTGAAGATAATAAACGGTTTCAAAATTTACTTTTATCTAAAATTTAAAAATTCAAACAATGTGATGAAATCAGTTTTTAAAAATATCTTCATTTATGTTCAAAAAAGAATTTTTTCCCCTTTCATTTAGTTATATTCAACTTTTTTTCATCTTGAATTTATAACTCAATGTTATAAAAATCTTTTTTTTTTTTTATTTATTACCATATAGTGTCGCACATATATACGGAATCAAAATTATGTTTATCTCTTTATTGATAATTAAATTCTGAAAATATTAAAATCGTATGTTGTCATTGGTAATTCGCTAGTATGCAAAACGTTTTAGAAAATGAGTGAAAAGTTAATTTTTCAAGATTCAATCCTTATGTACTTGGAAGTAAATCATGTTTGTATCAAATTTTCTGTTTTAGTTTTAATTAAAGTTGCCTGAATTGAATAGGAGAACAGTAATTAGGAGAATTTAAGAATCCATTGGAAGTGAACGTGCCCCCAATTTTTTTTTTTTTTTTAATTTTTGAAATATTTTAGTAAAATAAAAAATCTTTAGAACATCTAAAGTCTATTATGGTTTTTAAAATCGCTTGAATTGAAAGACATATGTTAGAATCAGAACTACTTTTGAAGTACAATTGCTTTATTTTTCAATGTATGTGTAACTGTTCTAGCTGAAGTGCAACTTCAATGTCAACCATGCGAAAAGTTTTTTTTTTTAAACTTTAATAATATACATGTAGTGAGATTTTTTTACAATCTTTAACGACAGAGTTCTCTTATTCTCAGATTCATTTTTAGGTTTAAAGGTAAATGGTGTGTTGTTGTTTTTTTTAATGTTTAATTAGAATTCTTAGTTATAGTGTTAATGCTCTACATCAGCTTATCTCAATTCTTATTGTAGTGTTATCATTTTCAGAGTGCAAAATCAAAGAAAAATAAAGACTGAAAGTCATCCTCGATATTCTGTGCTCTTTGTTGCCTAAATAATTACATGCTAAAATAACATATTTAATAAAAGGAACAAAGCTGTTTCTAGCATAATTTCCTTCCATAACTCAATGCTTACACATATCAAATTGTTGTGAATATTATCTGATTATTTTTAATAATCAAAGCACTTCTTAAATTTTTTATGTTTTTCCATAAATTAATAATAAATGCAATATTTTGTAAGAATCTTGATTAAGCTTGAACTTGATTAATTAAAATTAAACTTGATTTTCGCCCATCCTGTTTCTTATACATATAACAGCATTTAGTCTTTTCTTGACAATATTTAATGAATTAATTTATAATTTATTTTTTGCTCATTATTACTCAGAGTATAAGCAGATATTATTTACGATATATTTTGTTTCAGATTCCTGTTACTACAGAAGAGGCTAATAATTTGCAGAAACTTCACAATTTGGAAAGTGATAAGAAGAATTTGATATTACACGTATGTATTTCATTATACATATGTATTCATTATTAAGCACTGCAGTATTAAAATAACGATGTATACTTTTGATGTGTTTTTTTTTACAGGCAAGTGTTTTGGCAGATCAGGTTGAAGCTCAAGGTGAAAAGATCAATGAACTTGAGAAGTTATTGGATCAAAAGAAAGAAGAGTTATTACGATTGGAACAAAGCTTGCATCAGGTAAGAGATAAATATCTTTCTGAATATACCAATAAGTGGGGTCTTCGTCATTTGATCATAGATCATAGCTTAAAATTACATCATAAAACTTTTTCTGCCTGAGGGGATGAAACATTACTATTGTGGTGATATCTTAATAAGCCAGTAACAGAAGCTAGCAATCTCTTTTGTCGAATTGTTATGTTACGCAGCTTAAAACCCAAGCATCACAGGTTCGATTCTTGGCAGAATTCAACCTCCATATTGGCACAATTCCAACCTACACCATCGCCATTTTAGGACCTCGGACGATGAACCGTCAAACAGTTGTGGCGCCATCTACCCGCAGTAAACGCAACCAAATCAAAATAGGCAGACTCACTTGACGCAACAATACTCTTCGCTCGCCATAACGCTTGGCGCTTTAAAATCTTTCGTCTCTCTACAGATTCTCTGGAAGGGGAGTATTGTGGTGATATCTTAATAAGCCAGCAACAGCTACTAGACGCTAGCAATCGCTTTTGTTGAATGGTTAAGTTACGCGACTTCAAACCCAAACATCACCTGTTTGATCCTTGACACCATTCCAGCCAACACCAACGCCAAACTATAACTAAATTAAACCCACTAAATTTACTAGTTTTTTTTTACTGCAAATGTGTTCTGTATTAACACATTTATTTTGTTGGTTGTTCCGTTATTTTCGTCTTGTAATAGGTAAAGATAAATTAACCTTTTTTGTATTATAAAAAAAGCATAATTTATTTATGTTATAAAATATAAAAAGAATAGTGATGTAGAATTTTAATAACTTCTGAAAACCATTAATGAAGCATTTGATCTCAAATATAAAAACTTAAATTTTTGCTCCTTTCGCATATCTATTTTATATCAATATTTTTTTTTTTCTATTCAGATATTTTCTACTGTGCCATTTAGTGTAGCATTTTTAAATGCAACTGAAAATTGAAAGCGAAAAAAAAATCAATATGTAGAGCGAATCAGAATTCATTAGAGACATTTTCTTTGTTTTAAGGATAAAGGGAGAGGTACATGATCACCAGTCCATCAGATTTGACTACATTTATTAATGATCTTCATCGGTACTAAATACGAGACAAAGAAAGTAGATAATTTTTTGCAATCGCATTGCCAAGAATATTAACTTCTTGTGCAGTATCATTAAATTTTCAAAATTCTGAGGAATATGTGCTTGCCAAATTTTGTGTGTTATTTCTTTTCAAATAAATTTTTCTTTTCAGGAAGTGTTAGCTCGTTCTTCTGCTGAAAATAGTAAATTAGAACTCATGACAGAACTGTCTAATTTGAGACTTCGCTTAACTACTATTGAGAGGGATAGAAAAGAAAGTGATGAAAAATGTCGGAAACTAGAAGTAAGAATCTTACATATATCAAAATGTAACTGCTTATGAAAATTTGCAGAACTACAAAGTCATGTTTGTTCATTTACATTTCTTTCAAATTTAAGTGCTTGGAAGTTTAGAATTGTTTTTATTTACAGGTTTCAAAAGCATATTAACTGTTTATGTACTATGAGATGTATGTATTTCACAATATATTTTAACAACCAATGAATCATTAATTATTATATATGAGAAATAGTCTTAAAAGGCACTTGTGATTTTGATGCAGAATTGCATTAAAAAATCTGTAACACGCTATCAATTTGCTCAAATCTATAGTCCAAATTTTGCAATATTAAATAAAACATACTTGAATTATATTACTCCATCCATTTTAAATTTATTCAACTTCACTGAAGAAATGGTAATGTTTTCTAGATAACTGATTTTTATAAAGGATGATGATCTAGCAAACAAATTTTGAAAGAGGAGCTGCATTTGTAAACAATACACAGATGTTAGAATTGTAAATGTATTGCTAATATTTAATAAATTTAAGTAATATGCTGTTTATAATAATATCTGAACAATTTGTAACACAATTATACTAGTTTCAAAACTGTAGTTATCTTCAACCATGTCAGGTTTTTTTCTCTACACTTATGTGAATATGGAAATCCAGCTGATTAAACCCATCCAGATTAGTATTTATGGTCATGAATTAGGCGGCAGAGAAAACTAACACACGCCATAAGACTGGCTGGCTGTCCATCAAGCTGGAGGAATTCATTGTCACCCTGAAAAGTGTACAACTGTCCAAAGGGAAATTCTCTGAAAAAACATTAAAGTTGTTTTATAGGCCTTAGAACACTATCTGTTTCCGTTATAATAACCTATAGGCCACTGTCTGCTGTGATCTGTCAACTTCCCATATCAGACCAGTAAGAACTCTCGCTTATTTTGGTTTCCTGAGCTCTTTTTGAGCCTAAAATTTGTGCAATATTTCTAGTTTACCTGTGAAAAAAAATAATACAAATTAAAAAATAAGATTAAGATAGCATTCAACTACTCATTGCAGCAAATAGACAGGCACTTTTTAATTGTGTAAATAATGCGAATATTATGTTATAAAAATATATTTTTTGGCATAATTTGCACTTTATGAAAAACCTCCTAATTTTTGTTTCAATTTTGTAATGTTTAAATGCTGGTTGAAGGACAATAAAAGTTGAAATTCAATTTTTATTATCAAAAAATGCTGAAATATTGCTTATAAAAAGAAAGTCATAAATAATCACATGATTGTTTAGGATGATACTGTATAATCCTTTTAAATCAATTTTTGAAAGTTTGGTATGGTAGACAAGTGGATTATTTTGGGACTCGGGGATTGAAAATTAATCAAATCAAGTCATAGGTCTAAGATATGAAATTGTTGCTTCCCTGTGGAATTTCTGAAACATAGGAATCGGTTAAATTTTAAATAGGGTGTATTCATTTATTGCTTTATTTTATTCATTGTTTGTGATAGTGATTCATACATTATTTAGTTAAATATTGTTCCGAAGTCTTGGAATCAAATTGCTTTAACTTTAATTGCATTCCTTTCATGAAAAGAAAAGGGAATAATGGTCAGGAGGCTTGAATTGTATGTCCAACTTTTCTCAATCTTCAAATAACTAGTAGGCACAATGTTTATGCTGTGCACATGTTTATTTATAATTAATTAAACCTATTTTATTTTCTGTTTTTTATTCATTGTTGTCAAGCCTTTATAGCAAATTAACATTTCTGTTATGGGATATTAGAATTGCATTTACAACTCTAACATCTGTGTAAAGTTTACAAATGCTGCTCCTCTTTCAGTATTTTTTTGCTAGATCATCATCTTTTACAATAGTCAGTTATCTAGCGAAACATTACTATTTCTTCGATGAAATTGAATAAATTGAAAATGGATGGAGTTCTGTAATTCAAGTCTGTATTATTTAATATTGCAAAATCTGGATATAGATTTGAGCAAATTGATAATGCATTACTGATTTTTCAATGCTATTCTGCATCAAAATCACAAATGTCTTTTAAGACTATTTCTCATATATAATAATTAATGATTCATTGGTTGTTAAAATATATTTTTATGATTATTGTAAAAAGAATTGTTTCAAAATAGGGCCAAGATTAGAAAGTGTGTATATTGCAAGTACTAGTTTTGAAAGTGTTTTCCATATAAATATATTGTATTATTTTATGGAACATTTGAAATTACATTGCGAAATTGGTTTTATATCAATTTTATTAGATATTTAAAGTTTTTTCCTTATTCCAGTGCAGTGCCTTGTATGTTTTATCATAATTCTTTGCAATATTATATTTTTCCATTCCAAACAATTTTACTTGTAGAAATTTTTATATTACTTTCATACCAAAATCAGAGATGAATTTTAGTTTTTATTTGCTCAAGAAGGATACTCTTAATAGTAATATTTCCAAGTGTATAATCGTAATGTACTGAATTTTATTTTGTATATAACTCTTGGGAATTCTAATTGCTTTAGATATTCAGCAAGTTGATTTTTAAATCTTTCATAATTTTGTTGAATTATAAAGTTTGCCTGCCTTTGATTAAATAAAAAGCATTGTTTCGGGTTTTTTTGCTTTTAATAATTTATATTTTGAATATTTGATTTTAAATAAAATTTTTGGGTAAATTGCTTTTTCGCCCATTCTATTAAAATTGTCATAAATGGTAATGGATTCCTAACTTTATATACTTTCTGAACTGACTTCCAAGTTTTATTATGTATTGATGCTGTTTTATTTGTTACTTACATCTTTTTCATTTTCTTCTTAAAGGTACTTTTTAAATATCTTTTTCACTAATCGATATTCCTTTAAATGTATGAATTTTTATTAGAAGCTTATTAATTTTATGGTATCTTTATCTGAGATAAATCGTTTTATGCGTATTAAATATTAAACATAAATTTTGTAAATATTGAAGATTTTGAAAATATTTCTATAATTGTGTATACTCTACCTCTAATCATGTGATCCATTTTTAATCTCCTCGTATTTTGCACTTAAATACATTATTTTGGAAGTGATAGTAAAAATAAGAATGAATTTTTTATTTAAATTATAAATTAGATGTATTAATAGCTTCTATGTTTTGTAATTTTATGTTAGCTTTTTGTAAAAGTTAATTATTTTGCCTGATTTTTCTCTTAAATTATAAATTTTGACTTGAATATAAGTATATTTTTTATCTGTATAGAATGAACTTATATCATTACAAACTCGTCTGATTGATCATGAAACAGAGCATTCAATTCTGAAAGGAAAATTCTCTCATAATGGCTCTTGTATCTTAAATACAAATGAAGGTAAAAAAAAACTGTTTTATAATTTTTTTTTCTTGCATTATCTCATTGGTTGTTAACATTTTTTTATTTGACCCAAATATTGTATTATCCCAATTGGAGTATTAGATTGCTGTAAATATATATTTAAAAATTTGATTCATTTAATCTTTCCTATTTTAAGCCAAAAATGCTTAAGTAAATTATTTTATTCATTAATAATTCAAATTTTTTAAATTTTTTATAACATCACTTCCTGTGTATAGGGTTAAATTTGCTTTGACATTTAATTATAAAATCTGTCATTTTCAATTTTAATTCAAGGTTTTACTGTCGCCATTATTTATATGCATTTTAATTCACATAGTTAAAATTATATTCAAGCTTATATTTTCTTTTTTTTATATAAAATATGCCCTTAAATGAGATTCATGTACACCTGAGATGTAGAAATTGTAATAATGACAGCCCAGTATATGTTTTATTTTAAAATATCTACATCAGTATAATGTATGAAATAGAAATAAAAATTGATAATAGATTTGTGCTCTCCTAAAAATTTGTGCAAAACATTCGGGAGGATTTTTTTCAATTAAATATTTTATATTAGTTTAATGTCTTGATATAGATTTTGGACTAAAATAAATACAAGTTACTTATTCATATTTATACATACAGATCTGGTTTAAATTGTCTATATTATAGGAGATAGATTGCATTTTTTTCTTTTCCTCTTTCTATTTATAATTGTTGTATTGTCTCTCTCGCGATAGGTGTGTCATATTTGCACAAAATCCTTTGTGTTCTCATGTACCTTTTCCTTTTTTTAAGTATTTAAAACTAATAAAATGTCATTTTATTAATCAAGCGCAGAAGCGATTGAAAGAAAATTCTTTTACTTGGAAGTAGAGCAATCATTGCGATGGAATTTTGTAAAATATTCCTGAGATTTTTTAGGCTTCAAATCCTATAAAATGAAATTTTTAATCCTTAGATGTATGTAGTTTTATTTTATTGTAAAACTTAAAGAATTTAAGGGATTTTAAAAAGCAATTTTTTTAATATTGCATGCTATTTTATTCTATTCATTTTCATTTAATATTTTCGGATCAACATGCTTTATTGAGTAAAAGGACTACTTTTTTCATTTTAGCCTCTCAGTTTCTAAATATTTTGGGACTAATCAAATTGATCGTGACGCTCTCTCTTTCTACACACATGAGTTTAATGCATTCATTAATGTATCATTTGAAATAAAGTCTTGATTTTTAATTAAAGTTATAGGTTTCTGTATTATGTTTTGTTATTCAGAATCGTTTTAAGCTTTCGTGATAACTTTTCTTTTGAATTAATGTTTTGTTTCCTTTTTATTAATTAATGTATTCAATTAGGTTCTGAAATGGAAAAGCTGAAGTCCGTATTGGATTCTGTCTCCGTATCTAATGATGAAAAGGTATTAAATGTTTTAGCTTTACATTTTCATCAGTTGCTTTTTTCCCTATTAAGTGGATCCTTTCCCCCACCCCCCGTCATTCTAATACTTCTATAATCGCTAGAATGTATCGTGTGTGAAACTTAAAATTTCTCTATTATAATTTTTGGAAATTTGTTTATTGAATATAGCTTTCATTCTTCTAATCCAATGGTTCACAATCTTGAAATATTTAACGTAGATGGAGACAGCTCAATTCTTATATATGTTTTTGCAGCTGTAAAAGTGTCTCTAAAAATAAATTTTAATAAGCTAATAATTACTATTTAGATTGTTTGTTATACTTGAGCAGCCTTAAAAGACTTGTGATAGTGTTATTTTTGTGAAGCTTTGATCTTGAAAATAAACTTTGTCCTCCTGTGTGTTAATAACACGTAAAGATGACTTTTTTTAAAAGTATAATTTTTGAAAACAGTGTAAAATACTTCACATGGATCATTTTGCAGTTCAAAAATTTTAATTACTTTACAGTGTATGTGTAATTAAATTTGGTTAACAGCGAAAGGTTTTTTTTATCGAATAAGCTCGTGATATTTTTAGATAAATTTTGTATTTCTATGCCAGAGCCATTCTTTTCCATGCAATGTAAGGTTTTGCTATGTTTTCTTCGTTGTAGGAGGGGTAACTGACATTTCGATAAGTGTACTTCTAATCTGTTGCATTTTAGTTATTTCAGTTGCTAATTAATTCACTTCATACCATCTAAAAACAAGCACTCAGTACTAAATATAACTAAAATTTATTCAATATTCATTGACATTTTTTTACCTTGTGCAGGGCGTGTTTATGCATCCATATTTTTATTTCATGTGTGAATTGATCTTTTTTCCCCCTTTTTCCTTAGGACCAAAAAATAGAAGATTTACGATCATCTTTAACCAAATACAAAAAGCTGCAAGATATAGTTATGTCAAATCATGGTAAAAGTATGTATAGTATAATAGTGCAATCTATCTTTAGTGAAAATATAGCATGAAATATAAAAAAATTAAAATTGCATTGAATCCTGTTTTTCATGAATGCATTGTCATATTCATTTTAACTCATTTCATTGCAGTCATATCTTGAATGCATTATTATTTTTCTATAGTTAATTTCTTGTTAGCAGTTTTAATTTCCTCCCCTTTAAAGGCGCATCAAATCTTTTTTTTTCTATGATTCGGTATAGTGTAGAGTTTATATATAGAAATTACTTTTAATATATATTGTTTTGGAACGGAATAATAATTTTTACATTTTCTTCCATTTAGTAAAATACCATTTGAACTAATATTCGTGATCGAATTAATTGCTGCTTAGATTCCTCTCTATAGGAATACGAATTTTTGCTTTAATTGTACAGCAGCTACTCCGAAATAATTGTTCTTAACTATCGTAAATCTCTGCTCTTCGAGTTACAGCGATAAAGAGTAATAGTTTCATTCCTTGCACGTTTAAATTACAGTATGACTGTTGGCAAAAATAATCATTTGAACTTGCATTTCGGTTTGCCGTTTATTTACTTTTATTATTATGATTATGAATCAAGGCATCGTTTTTTGTCCAGTTTTTTTTTTTTTTTTTTTTTTTTTTTTTTAACATTTGATTAAATAAAACTGGAGTCCTGAAAAACGGAAAAGTTTCGGAAGTCTTGCTCGAAACGAAAGTGGTTTTATATTTAATACCGATTTTTTTTTAAATTGTGATGTATGTATTTTTTTAATTTTACTTTTCTCTTTGTAGTTGCTGATACCAAGCCTCAAAAGCTCAATGCGTTAGATACTGACTCGGTTTTAAGTTCAATAAACAGTGACATAGTCAAAGTGAGTCTTTTTTGTTGTCTTTTATTTTTATTTTTTACTTATTACTGTGTTTTTCTACTTTTCTTTTGATCTGATTGCTGGTTTTTGATTTGTCTCTCATATCAATTCCATTGGACTTTTTTTTTCTTCTGCCTATATTTAGAGATCACTTATTGATGCAAGTACTATGAAGAAGACACAAACTCTTCCATCGGCAGAAAATATTTCTCCAACTTCCTATCAATTTAATCAAACAGTACATTCGCATACTTCACCTAAAGTGTCGCCAAATTCTGCAGCTGCTGTTTCGCCATTCCAAAAATCTAATAGCGTAGAAAATATCAGCCATCCATCAGTGGTACTACATTATTTGGAATTTATATATTATAAATGTGAAAAAATATTTGTTCTGATTTCGTAATTTTCAGTAGTATCAAATAGTTTTTGTTTAGTGTTAAAAAACATTTTATTGCTTTTTGTTACCATCATTCAACTATTGCAGTGTGTCTTATGCTTAAAATGAAGTAATTTTCTGCACAGTATTGAATGTTTTCCGTATTGCAATGATTTAGTTGAATTGTATATGATTGTATCGTAGTGGTATACTTTTTGTTTCTAATTTAAAATATTTGCTTTGAGAAATATTTTGTATTTGTTTTAATTTGCATTAATTTGTACTTTATTTAAAAAAGTTTCTTTTTTGTAAAGATGCTAATTCTTTACTTTAATGTAACTACATAATGATGAATTTAGAAGACTGTTTCGTGAGCAGTTAGTTTTCTAGTATGTAACTCTCTTAGTTTTACATAAACTTCTGACCTGAAACAAACAAAACTAAGTGCTTGATCAAAAATTCAATCTACTTGTAGGTAACAAAGATTATGTCGTTGAAATTATATATATCTGTCTTCCAAGTCTTTCCTAATTAGTCTTTCCTTTTTGGGAACCCATCTTAAGAAAACGTTAGTTTAATTTTTAAAGAATGTAACCTCTTATAGAAAATGAACTTGCTTCGAATGAAAATTATTCCTCTCAAAAGTAAATTCTGAGAACAAATCAAGCAGAAAACTGAAATTGTTCTACCAGTTAAGTTCTCAATATCTAGAAGGTTATACCTATTCCTGCAAAAAATTTCTTGACTTCTTGAGTTGCAGTACAGCAACTGATTGGAGTATATAGAAAATTGAGTTTTTTTCCCCACCTTCCTTGTAACCATAAAGAAGGCCTGCTTTGCACCATCGATGTGTAAAGTAGGAAAATGGTAGTTCTCAAAACCAGTTTCTTACCAATGGGTTATGCATTCTACAGCACAGAAAAATATTTGAAAATAATGGTTTATTATAATTTTATATGCAATAAAGTTTCCAGATGAAAATTTTATGCTTGGAGATGAAATTAATAAAATATGAGAAAGTTGCCATCGTTTAAAGTTGAGAAGACATCATTGTGAAACTTGTCTAAAAAAGTTTTGAAACTATTGCAGTAAAAATCAGTTTCGAAATGTTCAAAACTAATTTCAATTTGATATGATAATATACTAAGCCAATCAAATGTAGATGTCATTAGAAGCAATTGCTAATTTTTAAACCTATATAGATAGTTATACATTTCTAAACATCTTTTAGTTATATAATCAATTATATTTTGTTATTTCTGTCAATAAATGTGATACTTAAGATTGTGAACTTTAATTTTTAATGTAATCTTGCCAGACCTGTGAGTCGTATTCAAAAAATATTCTTTATGCACTAGCATTTAAAATTTAAAAAGTTTCGTGCGTCTACAACTGAAACTGATTGAATTAGTAAATTTTAAATTACATTTATAAAAGGCAATCTCATAGTGTTTCCTCTAAGCAATCATTGATTAGCTTAAAGCATTATATATATTCATTTTCGTGCTCTATTTTGAAACAGTTATCTTCTTTGTTATTGTGGTGTAATGAAACCCTATTTCTTTCGTAGTTTAGGAATTTTCCCTTAAATGCCTCGATCTGAATATTGATGAACTGAAATGCGTATTTGTAAAAACAAATTCAACGACTCATTAGTTAATAAAAATGTACAGAGTTATTCATATTGTTTGTCTTTTAATATATTTAAAAAAATTTCATTACTATTCAAAATGAAGAGGCCTTTGGTTTTGTGGTGCTCTTTGCTTCAATCTAATAAATCTACCCTGGATGCCGTAAAATTTTTGCTCTAATTATTTGAAAATTCTGCTTTCTTTTTGTAATGCATTAGATTTTGAACATAGTTATTATGAAACATTAATTAAAATATGAAATGTGTTTATGTATTCCATACAGAACTCAGATAATAACTTATTCTCTTTTGTTTCTTCTGTGCATGCAAAAATTTAACTAGTATATTTCTAGATTCGATCAATTTTCATAATTCACATTTTAGTTTTAAAACTCAACTACGTAAGCTCGTGTATCCATGATTAAGGAGTTGCAAAAACTCAGAGCTGAGCATTCGTAAGCATTGTAGTTCAAGCTAAATATATCATAACTTCAAGCTTGAAAATGCGTTAGTGTGAAAACCTGGTTATGAATGAAATGAAAGCAAACTAAAACTCCCACGCTTAAAAGCGTATCATCAAAGGAAACCAGATAATAAGATATATTTTTTATGACGCTAGAGAAACTTGTAATTTTATTGAATACTTGTTAACTTTATATTTAAGATAATTTTTGAAATTACAATAACAATTTTCTTTTAGTAATAATTGATTATTATAATATTTATTTGTATTTTTGGAATACTTATATAAAACTTTTATTTCAGACATTGCTCCCTAACAATCAGTATGGAACAATGCCGCGTCAGACATCGTCACAAGTTTTGCAGCAATTACAAGGGCAATTTCGTGATCGTATGATAGATTCAAATAGTATGAATTCCAGTGTAGAGAAAACTAATGTGCAAAAATATGACAGCAGTAAAGAATATAGTAAGGTCAACAGAAGTGCCATTGGATCTGGTGGGAAAAGCTCTGGTGTCTCCTTCGGTAAAGGCTTTTTTAAGTTAAGATCTGGGAAACGAAGTTCAAGTGAACCTTATCTAGGTGATGGTTTTGGTTTAAGCTTCATGTGGCTCTTTGCTTGCAAGTAACTGCATGCTGCTGATTTTTAGGGCTACAGCTTAGTAACATTGTATTTCAATTTTAAAGAATTTTGGTTTTTGATGTTGCTTATTTCTTATGAAAATTTCATTTGCAGTTGATTGCATTTTTAATCAGTTTTAAGTTTGCTGTTTTAACTATTGTATTTTTAATCGCAGTAAAATACAGTGGATTAAATTCCATTGTATTTTAGATTCCTTAAGTCATCTCTTCTGAAGGAAAGTGACTAAAAATGCGAAATTCGAAAAATTGCTTCTTTCCTTGAAGATACTCAATTGGAAAATTTGATCACATTCCAGCAACCGTTGATCCTGACCAATTTGAATTGGATGATTATGAATTTTAACTTCCTGATATCATATCCGCCTTGTTTCTAGACCGATAGCTCATTTGTTCATTTAATTGACAATAGCGGGTGCGTGTGATATATACACACGCAAACAGAACTCATTACAGAATGTTATTTTGCTTAAGAATTTAATGTTGACTTTAAAAAATTAATAAAAACTTTTGAATTTTAGTAATGTCTCAGCAATAAGGATGTTAAAATAATTGTTCTTTTGAAATTTGTTACATAATATTAACGTTTAATAACCTGCATTTTGTTTTAAGAATTTGTGTTAATACTTACGTATACATAGTAAAATATAACTTTGGTTTTAGAAGTTTATTTGACGAAATTCAGGACTTATTTTTGTGTAATAAAACATACTTTTTTTTAACCTATTTTTCGTATGACAATTTCTTTGGTTTTGTGGGCAGAAGCTGATCATAAAATTATGCTTTTGATGTTTCCAATAATTTCCAAGCATGCTTTCACTGACATTTTATTTTCTTTGTGTTGAAAAAGCTAAAATTTCGCTCTGCTAATTGCTTTATTGCAAGTCATAATTCTTAGTGTAATGCTTGATGATTTCAGCTGCTGAAGAATGTGTTACTATTCCTTCTACAGAAAAGGAAAACAATGATTTTGTTGCTTCGTTAACTCCTCAACCATACTTAATCAAAGCGGAGAAGGATAGAAAGGGATTTTTGAAGTTTTTTGCAAAGTACGATTATTTTGTATTTAATATATTTTCTAAGTGATTTCTTTATCTTCATATTTTTATTAGTTTTAAATATTTTAGGTTTAAGAAAAGTGGCTCACAGAATATCGATCGAGTTGATGGAGATTTTAAAAGAGGTGGCATGAGAGCAACTGCTGGTCCACGGTTAGGATGGTCTCGGGATATATCACTAGATCCAGAGTATGTTTTCAAATATGCAAATAATGATGTATCAAAAATATTGAAGATTATATCCATGTTATTCATTTAAAATTGTTATTCGGACGATATTTTTTCAGTTTCAATGCATTTGTGTTTTCTCTCTCGCTCCCTCACCTTCTCTCATTCTCTCTCTCTATCTCTCTCTC
>JAPMOQ010052872.1:1155654-1179149 GCA_026543055.1 Argiope trifasciata | reverse complement strand
ATATATATATATATATATATAATATTATGATCTGAATGTTAATGTTCTGTTTTCTTTGGAGTTAAATACTTCTTTATAAGATGCAGGCATCCTTTTTATCATAATTACATCATTACATCTTAAGATATATATATGGGTTTTGGCATAATAGTTAGTGCCTCCCATAGTGTTATACCAAAGATCCTTATAATATATAATGATCTCATGGAGATATACAATGATAGGTGCCTCACACTTCCAACCCAAGATTACTGGACAATTTCTATTTCCTAGAGTTTAGCTCTCATTGTCGTAAAGCTTGTGCAGGCGCAACTGTATAAATTTTCTCTTAGATTTATTGTAGCTACACTTCATTTCATGATTACTGGACAATTTCCATTTCCTAGAGTTTAGCTCTCATTGTCGTAAAGCTTGTGCAGGCGCAACTGTATAAATTTTCTCTTAGATTTATTATAGCTACACTTCATTTCATGATTTGTTGCTGAGGAAAATGACTTTTTTTTGTAATTTGTAATCCAGATGTTAGCTAGTAGTTAAATATATATTCTTGTAATGTCAAGAAAAGAAAAGTCACTGAAACAAAACTCTGCTACTACATAAAGAGACATATATCGCTTTCAAATATATAATTATGGGTTTTGGTGTCTGAAAAATGTTGAAATTGGCTAATTCCATAAATTTTATATAGGGTGTGCTGGAAAGAGATTTGAATGTCAATAAAAATAAAGATGCATTTTATATAAGCATTTACAAAAGGAAATTTGAATCCTTTAAACATGTATAATCTGTTAAAAATGTGGAGTATGTTATTTTATTATATATCTACATATATTGGTACTCTATAAAAATAAATGTAATAATATTTTTTTATTTTTAAGCATCCCCTTTTTAAATTGGAATACAGATATGATAATGGAATGGTTACAAAGGCTGGGTTTAAATATGTACACCAGTGAATGCAAACGTTGGATGTGCAATGGCGAAATTCTTGCTAAAGCAACAACTAGTGATCTAGAAAAGGCAAGTTAATATAAAATTAATTGAGATATATAAATTTATATATTGGTTATTTTTAAATTTTCATTCAAATTTTTTAACTTTTTTTTCATTCATTAAATAGAATGAAATGAAACGGTAGTTGAATTTATTTATATATTGTGTATTAATTTTTATTTTATGTGAAATATGTTTATTATTTTCTAGGATTTGGGTATTAAAAATCCTCTACATAGGAAGAAACTTATATTGGCAATCAAGAGCTTGAATGGTGGTTTACCCAATTTACCTCCATCAATCAACACACTCGATTATAACTGGGTTGTACGTTGGTTAGATGATGTTGGACTTCCACAATATAAAGATTCTTTCGCAGATGCTAGAGTAGATGGTCGCGTTCTTCACTGTATTACAGTGGTGAGTATTTATATTATAGATTGACATAAAGATAAAATTTGAAAAAAAGGAACCTCGTTACTGAAAGACTGTTTTAAACCAATTTGAGTAAATAGATTTGAGCAATTTTTTAAAATTTATATTTAAGTCTCCAAAATATTTGTGAACTTCATTGTGTTAGGGTTTTGTTATTCGGATTGATTTTACAGTTGAAAGTTGTTTGTTTTAAATTATATTTATGTATGTATAATTCTCGGAATGTGTGATATAATTTCCTTCCCATGTTACTCTTATATTTGAAAATATATTTATGCATATTCTTAATTAAGGCTAAATCAATGACCTCGACTAGGGCGACTAAAATTAATGTTCTGATAAATGCAAGAATTATGACTATATCTGTATTAGGAACAAAGATCTGCACACAACCATAGAACATTTTGAAGTCATAAGAATTTTAAATAAAATCACAAAGCGATTTCATTCGTATCAACTTCGAGATAAAATTTTTAAAATGATACGGTGCCCAATGGAATCCAAAATAATCTGCGTACTGTAATGTACTCTTAAGCTACGGATTGTAAAACCCTCCGCGATCTTGCGCATGCGTTACGTTGTTTAATTCGTCAAAATAGGGGTGAAAGGAAGGATGAAAGGAGATGTTTACATTTACTAGTATCTAATGGGAAATCCAAGGTTAAAGTTAATACCGGAAATACTCTCATTGTTCCGCGTCTCATGCCTTAATTAAATGGAGTCGTCGAAATGTGGTCGTCTCAGAATCCCCAGTTGCACCATTCGAAAGAACGTTTTGCATTTCCAAGGACTTATCTTTGTATCTTCAAGGAACAATCAATATGTCTTTTATTGGTGGACTATTTTATTAAGTGTGCTGAGGTCATCTTCATAAAAAATCAAGAACTATCCGCTATAATTGATCTCCACCGAAGTTGAATTTCGCTTTATATCTACGTATAAAAAATGTATTCATATCAAGATATATAAGTTTTATCTGTACCCTTTCTATTGAACTTTGGACATTTTTTGGAATTCTGAAGATTCGAAAGGTATTGTTTCATCTTGAGTCCCAAGGCATGGTGAAGAGATTTAACCGAATGATTTTAATCTGTTTTTATATTTCATAGAATCAAATTGATTAGGATGAGTATTTGCCACTTTTCTTTTGTTTTATTGAAACAAGTTCCATGAAATGACTGAGGAACTTAATCAGAGATTCTTTGTTATTGAACGCCATGATTTCTCTGTGATAACTCCTTAAGTTGACTGAGTGATTACCCCTTTTCCGCCGAATGAATGCATGAATAATTTTAGAAGCTTGTTTAGAAAGCATATATGCTTTTATCTGAGTGATTCAAACTGTACAGTAATTGAACGAAGACTTATTAAACTCTAAAGCAAAAGACGACCACTTTTAGATGTAATAACAGGCTGCGGCTTTCGAAGCCTAAACTGCAAAAGAATCGGGAAAGAACCATACGTTGTTATAGTCCAAAAGGGGAACGATGGTTGTCTACAGCATTCAAAGGTTGCCCAGCACCAAGCCAAAATTTTATTATTGTAAGGGGTGGCTAGCTCGGTTTCAGATTATTGGTTGTAATTCTGTGTTATGTCACTGGCCGCGATATGCAGTCTTTGAAGATGGGAACAGTCTTCTGAATCTTTAATACTTTTTCTCTGTCATCTTAACCTTATGATTGTAAATACAGATTTACAGAAATTATCAATTCACTTCAAGTTAATGATCCCCAACTTGGCGGCATCTGATGGATGTGAAAAAGGCAAGAAATATGCCTCTGTCTGTATTAGAACCCAAATGAGAAATTTTTAGTACATCTATGTCACACCGTCTTGCTAGCTTATATAAAAGTGAAACTGCGTCAAGCGAATCATTCTTTCTGGCTCTGGGATTGTATTCGTAAAGCAAGTTTCCTCGTTGTTTATATTTTTTCTGTTTTCTAACTGGTGATTTTTTATTTACTTTTGCTGTTGGTTTCTGCAAATACTGTTACTAAAATGCATCTTGGGATAATTTTTTTCTCTACTTCCAAGAATATTCAAATAATTACCATTATTCGTCTGGGTTGATCGTACCACTATCAGACAATTTCTGAAAGCTAAGTGTTTTATTTATGTTTTACATCATTTTTATAAAAAGATTACTGTCTAAGTCCTTGTAATTATCTCTATGATAAATAAAAGGGGAGGAAATGCCTCCGATTGACAACACTTTGAGTTTAAAATTTAGCTTAAGTGTACGTATTTATTTGACGAAGTAAAGAAAGAAACAAGGAAAAATTATCCGTGATCCATAGGAGTGAAATGTAGTTTCTATAAATAGAAAACGAGGTACTAACAACTTAAACAAAATTTTTGTTATTTATGGGATCTGAATATATTTTGTAAAAAATTGATTTTGTAGAATGTTTAATAATATCTAATTATAAATATTCTTACAGGACGACCTATTGTTTCTGAAAGTGACTAGTCAATTACATCATATTAGTATTAGAAGAGGAATTCAGCTGTTGCGTGAAAAAGCGTTTGATCCACATTGTCTGATCCGCCGTTCTTTACCTGATGAGGTATTTATTCCTCTTATCATACATTTTCCTTTTGAATGTAAATTTATTACATATTACAAAACAATTTTGTAACATGTTCTACCTCTCTGAATTCTGTAATCAGCTTCTGTAAAGTTTTCTATTGTACATTTAATACTTTTTGAAGTAGAATATCTAATTGCTTTTTAAATTGAGATGCACAGTTCGCAATGTAGGAATGAATTATCACATTTCATTGGGATTTTTTTTCTTTATTGCAAGGAATTATTAATGTGTTTTATAACTTTTAAACCATCTTTAACATTTTGGAAATTTGGCTTATTATTACCTTTTGAGTGATCTATAATAGCGTTTGTGTTGAAAATGGTTATGCTGATATTTAAAAAAAGAAATCATTTTGCTTTCTAATGCTAGGACTTTAATTTATTTGACTTTGAATAATTGAAGTACTTTTTCTCTTAGAGCAAAATATACACACCAGAGCTTGTTGCCTTATGGAGCAATCATCGAGTCATGGAGTGGTTGCGCACTGTTGATTTATCAGAATATGCTCCAAACTTAAGAGGCAGTGGTGTTCATGGGGCACTTATTGTAAGTATGATTTTATCATTGTTTTATGGTATTTGTACATTTCTGAATTGAAATTAATTATTCCTTTTTTTTTTCTTAATAGGTTTATGAACCTAAATTTAATACCAATTTGTTTGCCACTCTTCTCAACATTCCACCTACAAAAACTTTGCTTCGACGACATCTTGCTACACATTTTAAACATATTGTTGGAGAGGAATTAACTCAAGTTAAAAGAGAAAAAGAAACTGAAACACCATTATCTCCTAGTGTTAAAGTTAAGGTTCTGTATTACTTTTATTCATGCATTTATTTAGTCTAACATCGTATTAACCTAAGTTTATTCAGTTTGCTATATTACTTTTAATTATACTGTTTCAGGCTGTTCGTAAAACTCAATTTGCCTTAAAGAAGAAACGTAATAAAAATGAAATAGAAAATGATGATTATATTTGTCCAATGGATATCCCAGTTATACTTTCTACAACTGATTCACCTAAGTTTTCTGAAGTGGAGAAACTTGTTGTTAGAAGAAATAGTGATCCTTCTCCTCAGGAACAGAGACATATAGATTTAAAGGTAAAATTCCACATTTTAAACTGCCATTAAAGCTAGTAATCGTATTCTTATAAAGTTTATGTAAAATTAATAAATCTTTTAAAAAGTGCACTGAAAGTAAATTTATGAATATCTTGAAATTGGAAATGTTTATTTAATCAAATCTCAATATATAATAGAATATAAAATAAATACATTTTTTTTTGTTGGGGGGCCTTCAATTTTTTGGCTCTGCATTCCAATAATCTGTGCTGATGTGGCAGTTCATGTTTTATATCATCGACTTTGTTATTTAAAATTTTATTTATCAGCATTTTAAATGCATTTTTTTACTCTCCAGTATTTTTTTTCTACAGCCTGTCAATTTTCTAGTGATTAGAACTACATTTCTGACACTATCATATGCATCCTTTTTTTCCTGAAGCTCATAGTTGAATTTTTCTAATTTGTTTTTAAATATCAGAAAGTTCTTAGTTGAAACTTAGTGAATAAATATATCTATAGATCAGCAGAACCTTTATTTACTGTTATGATTACAGTATTGTATAATATCTTTTGTTTATAATTCACAAGAATTTAAAAATTTTTGAAACAGCAGAATTATTTTATACTTTTGTAGGAAGATACTGTTGAAAGAATTGGATCTGTATCCAAGGAAATATCATCTCTCACTGTAAGCTTTCTTCTTTTCTTCCCCTCCCTTTAATTGTTTTTTATGTAAATGTCTGGGAAATTATTCTGAGGAAAAACTATGAAATAGCATTTTTATTCACTGTAGGTTTTAGAAATATTCCATTAACTTAACTTTTCAAAAAAAAAAATACCATCTATGGTTGCTATACTTATTAGCATCTTTTTCTTCTTAGTATTAGAAAAATATTTGAGTAGCATTTGTGAACTTCTGTAATTTGCTTAGGTATATGAAAATTTGAATGTTCTATATAATCTATTGTCTAATCTAATTTATAATCTGATCTTGAATGTCCTATAATCTATTAGCCGGAAGTTAATAAAGTTTCTCTTTTTGAAACTGAAATTATCTTTTCGTTTTTGCTTATGAAGTTTGGTTAATGTAATTTATTACAGGATTATTATCTAATTTCATCTCTGAATGCATTTTTACAATTAATATCTTATTTTGCAACAGCATTTCAGTTTATTGCACACAACTGTCTCAGGATTTTGAAAATATTGTCAGTAGTAACGGAAAAAAATTATCTTTTGTCATTCCAACTTCCTGATTTTTCTAAATAGTGGGTGGTAACCGAAAATACGTTTAGTAGCTATCGGCGTTCCTTTGTAGAGTGTGTAACGGTATCACGATTCTATTTTTGATCTTTTGCATTAAGGTTGTATACTCTATGAATATTGCAATTCTACTGCTTAATTTTAATTGATAAAAATTATCAACGTTGCCTTTGAAAATCACGAATATTAATTGTATTTTTTGTAATTTTCTTATTATATAGCAATATATCGGTGTGAGGAGGGGGTGTGATATACTTGTTGAGCTAGGTTGATTAAGCTATGCTTCCAATGCCACATCGAAAGATTAATACTATTTTTGTACAAATGTCTTAATTCTACGGTATACTCTATGTGGAATTTATTATATTTATAAATAAAGGTATTCAAATAATCAAGTGCTTTGTTAATAAAAGTTCTCTAATCCAATTTTGTTGCATGCAATGTAAACCTTATTGTATACAATAACTAACCAGTTTTACAAGCATGCATTATTTTTTATATTCATTAATTTTTAACTGTTTAAATTGATGTCTTGTTTTACGATTTTGATATCATTGTTTAAATATCATAAGTATTCAGTTTATCGTTCTTTTCCTTTTCAGTGATCAGTTTAGTTAATCTACTTAGCTGTTCTTTGAGAAATATTATTAACTATAGATGTAAAACAATTTTGTAATTTTTTAAATATTTAGAATCATTCCTGATATTTAAATTTTAAAAAGATGGATACATTCGCTTGTTGGAATTCCTTTATCTCTCTAAAAAAAACTCAGCGGTCCTTAAAAGAGAAATGTTGCAGTATTTCTCTATAGAGCACATTAAAGCTTTAAGTGCCCATTAAGACTTAGAGGATTAGTGTGTTCAAAATAAAAATTAAAAAGTCAAATTATGATATCAAAAGTATTGAGAACAGCACTTCCAATTATATTTCCTCTCATTTAATCAAAGACTAGATGTCTTGCAGCGAATAATGCAAACGGATTTAGGTTTTAAAAAAATATGAATGTTTATTCAAAAATTGTGCAATAATAGTGATTAATGTTTTATTTTCTACTCTTTTTCCTTCAAACAATTAAAAATTTTCAAGCTCGGTAATCAAATTTACTTAGATAGCAAGATATTTTTAAAGCAAAGCAAAATTATGCACCCATTTTGATTTTCAATTATTGCTAAACAGTTGTAATACATTACTATTGATGAACTATGTTCCATAATGCCAAGCCTTTTTTTTTCGAAGAAACAATTGAATCAAAACTGTTCGTTCATTAACTACTTATTCAATGAAATCTTTAACTTAGTCCTTATTTGAAAGTTGGTAGGATAATAATGGTGGATAACCCTAGATATGTAAAAATTTAGCACTCCTTGTATTATTTCATATTATTATTTTCTAACTAATTTTAGAATATTTATAGATCTTTTTTTTCTTTTGAATTATTAAGGATCATTAATGAATAGGCTTGAATAATCAGAATGAATAAGTTTTATTCTGTAATCACAGTTAAGATGAGGAAACTTCTTATCTTCACAAGCATCGTAGCATATGGAAATTCAAACCATGTGCTGTCACTGTTTCAACGCGGAATAGTTCCTCGCTAGCGTTATCCATAGGGAAAATCGTAAAATGGCATTCCAATTTTCTTCCTTCTCATTTTTACTTCGGCCTAATATTCAGGTGGAGATTTTGTTTTAATTTTTACGCAATAAATTGTCGACATAAAACTGTTTTACACAATGTGGGAAATTAGCCCATTTTGGTGTCTTTTATTAATTGAGGGCAGGAATAGTAATAATGGGTTCGTGAAATTATCCTGTCGATACACTCGCTTAAAGTTTTAAATTTAACTAGATTGTAGAAAAAATTGCTATGTATTTAATTTTGTTAAAATGCATAAGATTCAACATCTTGCAGAGTCCAAGAACTTCCGTTTAATAAACTTTTTATATATTTTCTCATTTCCAAAAACGATTGTTGTAATCAATCAGAAGTTTGGAGATGAAATTTTAACAAATCTGTGTATTTTATTTGTCTTTCATTTTTTATATATTCTTAGAGTGGGTATCAATCTCTGAATATTGTAACTCAGAAGTGCTAGATAGAGGGATTATAATTTTTATAATCTTTAAATCTAAATTGTGATTTCTCTCTTTCTTATCGCGATTCGTCAAAAGGAAATTTGTTTATCTCTCTGTTATCGTGCATGTGAGCACTATAACTCACTTAGCACAAACATTAACAAAATGGTTCGCTTATATTAATATATTAAACAGAAGGAAAATATCAAAAATATGTAGCTTAAAACAAAATCTTAGAAGCGGGAGGTGCAAAAAAAAATACGAAAATATAAAGCCTAAATGAACTATAAAAATTAATATGAATTGTTATATGTGACTGCATTTTAATTTACTCGTCGCAATTCTCTCTAAGTTTTACGCTTTTGCAATTTCTATTTTGACCTCCAGCGTATTGACAACAAAAATTACTCATTTTTTTTATCCTTTAAATAAGATTAAGAAGAATTCGTAAAGTTTATATCATTATTCATATTTATAAATACGTGGTCTAAAAATCAATGTTTCTCAAATCACTTTTTTAACGAAGTCACTTCTGTCAAATCAGATTGTAGTGAAATTACTATATAAATTGATTATCAGGAACTTTAAATTTATTACAGTTTTCTGTTATCGGAAATTAATAGTTGCACTTAGTTTCCAAATCTCTTAAAAATTTCGGTACATTATGAAATGAATTTAAAATGTATTACATAATTTCATCAAAACAAGATAAAATATGTAAATCTGAAACTAAGCATTTCAAAATACAAGCTACGTAGATAAATTTCCTTCTATTTTGTTTAGAGCTCTAGGGGTGTGTGTGGTTTAATTTTTCGCACATAATTTTGGTATGTATCCTTCTCCAATTTGGAACCATATCCATTAATAGATAGACTATTCGTAAGTACAATGATTCTAAAATATAGTAAGAAAGATTAATTAATTCTGATATTTGTTTTGACATCAAAATTTTTCTGAAACCACCTGATTCGTGGAAAGAAACGCAAAATACATACTTAGTGTAAAGTTAATCATTAAACGTGTCACATTGTATGAACGTAAAAAAAGTATGAGAATAACACTTCCGGATTGAGCTGCTGTGAAAACAAATCTTTGAATTTTTTTCTGCACAAATGGAATTATAAATTATCAGTTTGCATTTGGCAAAAAATTATTTTATTTATGATTCATGTTAACTAAGCAAACACCTTAGTGAATGCACGTACATGTTCATCTGCATTTTGTGTCTATAGGATGTTGAGTGTAGTCAAGAAATACGATTTCTTAAAAATAAGAAATGCTTTTAAGTTTGTTACTATCAAATATATGATGAAATAATTCTGAAAATGGTGAACTTTTCATTTCGATTATTAGATCATTGACAGTTAATAAACTTCTGATTTGTCTTGTCTCATGATCTTTTGAAGCTTTTCGGTAGTATTATGATTCAATTTTTTCCCCATCTTTTGCTATTATGTTAAATGAATTTAAATAATCTTGGCATTTACTAAGCATTAGTTGTGACACATCCAGCATTTTAGGTATTTCCTATGTACACTGTATCTAATATATCTGTATCAAAGAAATTGCAAGCCTCTATGTCTTAATCAATATTCTTATTTCTTTAACAAATATTTTCCCTCTATTAAAACCATATCTGTTGTCTGTACGTTTTCCGTTTGTTTCCGTGTCTCATTTAGCTATCTATGGAAACTGAGTATTAATATGGTTTTTTTGCCATAAAATGATTGCAACAGTTGTACACTTTCTATATGTAATGTTAAGGTCCTCTTTTTTGTTTGTTTCGTTGTTTGATGTGTTTTTCTGTATGATTTAAGTACCTAGAAGAATACTGATTTCCTAAATTTGGATTGCTTATGTTTATTTTAACCTAGGTTTTTGTGTGTATTCACCTTGTGAATTTAGAAAGCAAGCTCTGTAATAGTTTCTGTCCTCAATCTAATCTTTAAAAGAGTTGTCTAATAGTTATTTTATTTGACTTTTTTTAATTATGACTGATGTGTTTAGATAAAGCATTTATCACAGTAACATATTTCTTGTGAAGGATCGTTATAATTTTTAAACATACTTTTGTAATCTTATAAATTTTTAAGATAATCCAGTTCCAAATATGAATATATATTATAATCGCTATTCAGAAATTATAAATAATTAAATAATAAAGCAAATTAATTATTAAAATATTATATTGAAATTTGTCATTTGTAATGTTTTTTATTCTTACTTATGTCTCTTTATAAGCCAGCTGTCAGCGATTTATGCTAAAAGAGCGTCTCTTGTTTGTTCAGTGGCGCCAACTAGAGTACGATCTAGAGTACGATCTGACTATTTCATGCTTCATCCATTCAGTTGCACGACCCCTTTTTACAGGGAGACACATTCATACAATTCACAGATAGAAAACAGAACAACCATGCCCGAACCTAGACTCGGACCCTGAACGCCTAGATCACGGGGAAGACACGCTTTCCTTATGCCAAAACGCCGGCATTATTGGTAATAAAGGCATTAAGCAAATTTATTGCAACTAATTTGAAAAGGGTTTTATTGCTAAATAGATTATATGGGTATTGTTTGAATGTGTCCCTGGTACTTTACTATATTTTTGCATTTTAAGATAGCTCTTAATACGAACAAATAGTTTTAACAAAAAAAAAGGGTTTGAAACAAAATCTCTTAATTTTAATCGTAAATAATTTTCATTGCAGACAATTCTTCAAGACGAAAATCTAAATGGAGCACCTACAACTGTCGTTTAACACTGGCGTGCCTTTATTATCTCTAAAGCTACAGAATTCACAATAATTGAAGCATGTTCATTGTGCCTTCTTTTCTATGGAAGTATTAATGTATTTTTACTTTTAATACCAGTCGTATTATGTGTCCTCATATTTGTTTTCAATTTTTTATTCATGTGTGCATATAATCAGTGGTTTAGCAATTTATGTTAATCAGTAAAGCAAGATTGCCATATCTAAAAGTATTGTTCATCATTTCCAATTGTGCTTGTGAGAATTCTGATTTAATAGTAGTTTAACCCTTCTTGTACTCTCACTGGTAGATTTTTATGCATTAGTATAATAATCATCATTTTTGTTATTTACAACTTATTAATGCCTTGAATTATTTTTTTAAAAAATCATTTTATCGAAATATTACTTTTAACCCTTACAACATTATATGAAGTACAATATTTTAGCTTTAAAGCTGTGATATGCATCTTGGTACAATACATATACTTTTGCTATATCAAAGAACTTTTATAGTGATGTAATTTTGGATAGCAAATATACTTTTTATAAATATTAACTGGGCAATATTTTTGATATATCCTTATACTTAAATCACAATCATAAAAAATTAAGATATCTACTTTCATATTTTATAGATTTGTTCGTAAAGATCATGCAAAATATTGTATCTTGTTATTGAAAAGCATCCAGTTAACGTGTTTTTCAGATTTTATTCTCAATCGAAACATTATCGCCCTACTTTGCATCATTTTCGTCATTACTTTATCTTTGAAGTATCATTTTACAAGAAAACTTGTGTTGCTTAAAAATTTTCTGATGCTTTTGGATTAGATATATATTGATAGTTTTATTTTTGTATATTAGTAGTCGTAAATATATTTATTGAAATCTAGTGTGTCATAAGCTTTATAAAAATGTGATTGTATACATAGAAATTTGCCTGAACAAATATAAGAAACATGAACATATCATCTCTTGTATCTTAGTGTTTTTAAGTGTAATTTAGTTTATGTGATTTTTTTCTACTTGTCTTTCTTCTGGACATTATTCATGTTTGGCATTTTTATCTTGTCTGTGAATAAACAACTTTAGTATTTTATTATGCAATAAAAATTTGAATTTTTAATACTGTTTTATTGCTGTTGCTTTTCAGAATAGTTGTAAATAATACACTCTCTCTTGAGACACTAATCAAATATTTTCACTACGATTATACATATTATACCAAATAATACCATATATTATGCGAATAATGAATAGAATATTGAAATTCACGACTTTTAACGCAGAAAAAAATTTCATTGTTTACTTTCTTTTTTATTGTTTGGCTCTTTTCTTTTCTTTGCAAATGTATAATATCTAAGAAAATAGAAGCTTTTATAGAAATAATGCTTACAAAAATTGTTACTGTTCTGATAGCAAATATGAAATTCAGGAAACACATTTTGTAATGTGCCTTTTAAATTTCCATTGATACTACACGGTCTTTTCTTAAATTATACAACTCCTTGTGTTCCTTCATCAAAAATACGCATTATCTATTGGGCTGCTAATAATTATGTCATTCACTTAAAAATAGACAGAGAATGGGGCATGAGCTATCACCATCTATTTTTTCTTCAATTTGTAGTTTGGTAATTGAGGGAATAATCTTACATAATATTTTATTCTGCACGTCGACGACATACGGATAATTATGATTGCAATATTTATGTTATTGTGTTGTATTTCTCAGGTCCATATTTTTTGCGAAATTTTGCATTGCAATTTTATGAAAATAATTTAAATATATTTATAATTATTCTCTATGTGAAAGAGAATAAATATCGAATTTTAGTTCAAGTGCAGCCATTTTTAAATCAACTTTTTAACTGTGGTTTGAAAAATGTTATAAATTATTAATTCATCTATATAAAAATGATTGATTTAATATTAGTTGATTCTTTTGAGTTTGTACGTGTGAATATCATCATCTTACTTAGCCTGTTAAAGAAAAACAAATGGAAAAAAGCGCCAAATTCTCGCCATTTAGTTTTTATTTTAACTTCAAACGAAAGAGCAGGGGTGGGGGGGAAGGACTCTTTTTATACTAAAGAATCTAACATCAAATGTCTTTTAATTTTGTCAATACAGTAAGTCGGCTTTAAGTTAGAATTTTTAAAAAATTAAAATCCACTATCGCAAATTTCAAAAAATAATAATGTTCTCTCATGATAACTTATTTTTTAAAATAAATTTACGTCATTAACCAGTTTAAGCCGGTATGAGATAATCGCGAGACTTCTGTACCGGTCTCTTTCTCTGCGTAATATTATATATTTCACTCATTTACAATTTTTGTTGCTGGTAAACTAAGTTTTGGAGCTCGACCGATTTTTCAGATGATAAAAAGCTCACCGTTTTCCTAATCAGATTACGCATGCTTCGATATTTATCTCATGATTGTTTCAAACCGGTTAATGGCCTAATTTAAGACAATTCGTGAGAATGCAGAGATTCTATAGTTTGGATATAAAGTTGTAACTTTAGTTGGCGATAAATCGCTAAATGTATTGTTTTCTAATAATCTTATTTTAATTAGTTGAAACTATTTCTGAACTAACAATCATTAAAAATAAACCAAACAAGTTAAAATATTGTTTAATCGATAACATATGTTAGGCGAATTAAACAATAACTAGGGTTTCAAAGTGAAAAATTACAACTGCAGACGATGGATAATTCAAAAGCTATGCAATGAAAGCCGACCCAAAATAAAAAGGGTTAAATCGCAAATTAACTGGCTACGAATTTTGAGGCTTCAGCAATTTGTTGCCTTCAAATCGGTTCAAAAACGTCAAGAGAAAACACTGTTATCACATAAAAATTCAAACTGCCATTGATTTTTTTTTTTTTATTATCAACCGATTTTGTTTATCCTTCATATGTAATTTTCTATAAACGACTGGGATTTTTTTAAACTCTGAAGACAAAACAGACTGAATATGTACCACTTGTATAAAAGAAAAATAATAGAAATAACAGACTACAAAGGTTATATACGAGTTTGAACACAGTGGAAATGTTAAAAGTTTACAGATGCCCTGAGCACCAATCTTGACTTACATGGCACTCTTCAAAATACCAATCCACATCAACAAAAGGACAGGATTTCCTTATACTTGTTTAGTGTTATATGGAAGAGTAACAATCAATTACTTATTATATTTGTAATATAATAATTTTGAAAATCAGCATATTTAATAAATGATGTCTGTGAATAACAAGATCATAGATAATTAAATTACTGTTTTGGAATTTATTTTGTAAAATTAACGTTCCATTTTGTAAACTAATCGTTATTTTGGGATGAACTAATATATATATATATAATTGGAAGGATGACAGCAACTGATTTGCAGTTCCTGCCCTAAACTATTGTTAAACATCAATGTAAGGACATGATTCTGTTAAGCAAACCTATGGTCTTTGTTTTTATATGCAACAATTTTTAAAGTCATCACATTCAATAGATTTATCTTTCTATTGAAATTTATATTCCTTCAAAAGAAAGGTTTTTATATTTTTAATTTGTGGTTTTTTATATAGTTTTTTTTGTCAATGATTCTTGAAACTTTTTCCTCCTTATTAGGTGAAAAATATAAAGCTTCAAAGCAATATTTCTTTCCAAAGTTTTCTGGAACTTCATATTTTATTACACAACTTCATATTATTTTATTACACAACAGACTGACCAGGTCTGTTGTATAACTAACCTGACCAAGAAGAAAAATATATTTCAATATATATATCCTTTAATTTTAGTTAGTTTCCAATTTTTATTCAGAAATTTTATCCTTTATATAAAAGTTCATAACTATTTTTGTTAATATACAGGGTGTTTCAAAAACCGTCTCCGCGGCTTTTATTCCTTTAATATTGGTCATAGACTATTGTAAATTATTAAGTTTCGTAAAAAAAGGTGCACAATGTTATGAAATCGATTAAAATTTTCAAGGGATTAAACTTTAAAAAATAAAATTTACATTTTCATATGGACCCCATGTAAAAATATACTCAATGACTAAAATCTGCCCCATCCTTTAATAAGGTCATGCATGAAATTTCAGCATTTTATAACAAAAAGTCTCAAAGATATGAAATTACATAAATGCTGGCTTAAACCGCATTTCGATGCCTGGACATGAGTTCGTAAAGAAGCGGTACCGTGTCGATGTTCATATTTTAGAGATTGTGCACAAAGAAAGTAATGATTGAATAAATAAATAATAATTTTGCTAATTATTTGTTCAAAGGTATTAAAAATTTGTAAAAATAATAACTTAAAGGAAAGATAATATGTTTTTTATTATATATTTTAAGTTCATTGGCTGTGCTATTTTAAGTTACATCATGTAATTCATTATATGAAATTTTAATGCAATTTTCAGGAAACTTAGATTTTAAAATGTGTATTTAAAACGGAAGATATGATGCATTCTTGCTTCGTGTTATCTGCACTGAGGCTATAAACATTTGCATTTTAATTTGCTATTTGACCCTTCAACAACTTTTATATATTTTTGTATGGGGTCGTATAAAAATTTTAATTTTATTTTTTAAGTTTAGTCCCATGAAAATTTTAAAAAAAGGTGCACAATTTTCTGAAATCGATTAAGCAACTCAGTAATTTACAGTATATGTCTATGATCAATACTTAAGGAATAAAAGCCTTGATAAATGTTTTTATGACACCCAGTATACCCGAAATACTTAATTCGAAGTATTCTGTTATATTTAAAGATTTATATAGATTTTTGAGGCAATATCTATTAAATCAAAAACATGAAAATATATGTAAAGTACAGGTGTCTCTCACATTCATCATGATAATGCTAGTTTCAATCGTTTAATTTATCAGCTTCGCTTTCTAGATAATTAGATATTAAAATTGTTGAAATCATGCAATATCTGACACAAACAGTTTTATTTATATTCTGGTTGTTTTTAATTGACGACGAAAATAAAAAGAATGAGAAATTTCTAGTAAAATCGTTTAATTTACACTCAAAAGATGAATATGCAATAGATAACAAGACAATATATTATTAAGTGTTGTTATCTAAAATTCTGTGCATGAAATTGGTAAAACAGAGCTAAAACAATTACGTATTACATGCAAGAATCAAGCAATGAAAATATGACACCAATAAAATTCAATCTATGCTTGCAACTAACCCTGAGGGAATGCAGCTCAGTTAAATTACAAATACATCTTAAATGAAAAAGAATTATACATCTTACTGAACTGGGAAAATACATCAAATTTCAATGCTATACTATCTATTACATAAAATTCCTCTTAAAACACATATCTACAAATTTCAGAACATCTCACATCATTTTTACAAATAAAATAAATAATTACACGGGATGCACTTTTAAATAATATAACACACAGAACTCAAAACGCATTTGTACAAATCACGAAGTTAACATTTAAATACAGTTCCTATATCAATCCTAAACAAATAAATCTATATCCAACTATTTAAGTAAAATTATATAGGTTTAAAACGTAACTACTTTGAGTTGTTTGCATATACAAATTGTGCAAAAAAAGTTTCCAATGAGCAATAAATTATTTCAATAAACTACAATATCAGTATTAAAGTAAAAATTTGACATGTGAGTTCATGGAAAGGCAAACATCCTTATTTTTTATATATATTTACACAATATATATTTCTGGGACGGGAATATTTCTGAATATTTAAATATTACATGTGTGCACAGCAAGATTTTAAAAGCAAGCATCCAATTCACAGAATTTATCTACAGTAAATACAAAGATTGAAACTTAGCATTTCATTTAAATTGAATTCAAAAAATTTGCTTTAGATTTTTAGAAATTGCGTATCGTTGTTTTTAATTGATTATGGCTTTGTATCCAATATAAAATGAACAAATGTTTGTCTTTCCAAAATAAGGTTCGTATTTCCTAGAGAAACATTTAACTCATTCTGATAACAGTCTTTACTTTACAGTGCACAATGGCTAGATTAATCACTTTAAAGACCATGTGAAAATTAAAATTTCTTTCAATTATTTTTAATGAAACTTACATTGCATCTTTACTGACCATAGCAATAAAAATATTTTAAATTTATTAGTCTATAATTTCCTATGCATAATTATTCAACGAATAATATGAATTACGTAACTTTTACACAGTGGTCCACTTGCAAATCCAGCATAGATGCACATAAATCTACTTCTCAGCTCTATCGTAAATAATACTGATACAGTTTTTGATTTATATAATATTAACGTTTCAAGACAGACCTCCGTTTTATCACACAGTATGCGTAGTTCGGCGATGATAATGATTGAAGCAACTGTAACATAACATGGAGGGCATTTTCCAATCAGGTTAAAGGTTGTAAAAAAAGGCACTTTTGGAAGGATAACTGAAGAACTTGTCTGAAAACAGTAAATCGTAAATTTTTAACTTGATTCTCAACTTTGATAAATATTTCAACTTCAAACAGTTACTTTATGAGCAATACCAGAACAGACTCTACACTACTGTTCTTAACATCGAACATTTTTTTACAACAATAATTTATCTAATCTTGGATCGGATACAGACGGACAAATACACAAGACTCTATTTTCGGCGAGCTCTTCAGCTGCAGGATTCACCAACTCCGACTCTCTCTTGGCAATTCAAAATGGTGTCTTGGAAGGAATTGCAACGATTCGAAATTTTGACTCAAATTGAAATATTTACTCGTATCTTGGTTTTCATAAAAGTAAAGAAATAAAGGTAAATGATTGATATCTTTTTTCATTCAAAACTGGCTCATTCAAAAGAGCAAGAGGAAGTGGAATCGGTGTTACTAAATGTAAAACACTGCATGAATTCTCGTTTGACGGATGGCTGCTTGAAGACGGGAGGGACTTTCAATCAAAGCATTCCACTCGAACTTCTATGTTCTGAAGAAGTGCAATGGACTGTTGAGGAATGTCATTACTTGATTAAACAAAACAATGCGCAGGAAAGGGCCATACCAACGAGCTGAAAAGAGCAAAAGTAATGCACTTTCATACACATTCATTTCAATATTAAATAAATTATGCAATTCAGAAATTCTTTCCTACACTACGATTTATCTAAGATATAAATGAATACAAAGCAAAAATACAAACAGAAGCGCATGCAGGAAAATTTATCCCCACCAAACTAAATATTGTCTATCAAGGTGGTATGTGCTGAAATAATTGGTCAAAAGAGAGCGTTGCTACGCGCGCCATAGTTTGGAATGAAAACTGAAACTGTAGTTGGAATCGTAATGATGTAAGCCGCATTGTGGCATTCCTTTTTTCAATCGTCATTAAACTCATACAAGCTCAATTTGCATTGTGTTCATTTATTCGTCCAAAATCTTTGACACGGATCGAACTATAGTCTGATCGTTTAGTAGACACATGGTATGTTTTGATGATAACTGTTGAATTCTTATTCAGGAATTTGTCCTTTGATCGCACATGTGATATCACAGCCCTATGAGAAAACTTGCAAGGATGTGATGTGGCTGTCCTTGATTGGTCTTCCATTCCATCATTGTATGATGACTGAATTTTAGTATAGCATGATCTGATGTTAAAAACGCCACGGAGTAATATTTCGCGTTCTTTTCGAGTGTTAGTGAATGTCTGTGCTGTGCTTTGTGTTAATAAGTAAGGAAGGAGTAATTTTATTCCAATTACCAAAGCATAGGAAATCTGTAGAACCCGTAAGTTACAGTTGTAACAATAACAGCCTCTTCCAGGATTTTCAATGCTTACATAATATCATTTGCATGCAATTGTACATCCTAGATATAATACGATTGTTCAGATCCATTTCAATATTAAATAACTTATATAATTCAGAAATTCTTTCCTACATTACAATTTGCGCAGATAGAAGTGAATGCAAAGCAAAAAACAAACAGAAGCGCATGCAGGAACTGCTAGGAAAATTTTATTCCTCTTAAATATTGCCTATCAAGGCGATATGCTTTGGTGAAATTCTTATCCAGGAATTTGTTCTTCGATCGCCACAGCTCTTTGAGAGAACTTGCGGGAATGTGATGTGACTCTTTAATTGGTCTTCGATTCCATCATTGTATGGTGCCTGAATTTTAGTATAAGCATGATCTGATGTTAAAAACGCCACAGCCTAGTATGTTCGCGTTCCTTTCATGTGTTAATGAATGTCTCTGTGCTGATCTGTGTGTTAATAAAGTGATTTTACTCGTAAGAAAGGAGTAATTTTATTCCAATTACCAGAGCATAAGAAATCTGCAGAACCTGTAAGTTACAATTGCAACAATAACAACATCTTCCAGGATTCTCATAGTCTATGTTATGTCATTTGAATGCTCTTGTATCATCCTGGATATAAAACGTTTGTTCAATATTGTAGTTCTTGTATTAAAACTAGTGAATTGATTTGTTGTAGCATAACTGGCAGATATTCGACTTGTATTTATTTTGCTTAGTTGCTTGCTTGTGCAAACAGCGTTCAACAAAATAATTTCGAAATTTTGATTTCATTTAAAATAATATTTTTAAATGAAATGAAGGTAATTTTAAAGAATCAGCTGACGATATATTGCATTCCAGCATATTTCATTTCTTCTTCCCGCCAAAAGCATTTAATCGATTATTTTTACTGAATTTTCACAAAACTAATATTTGATAAAATCGTTTGAAGAAACCATTTATATTTCTTACTTATATTCGTTTTTTGTATAAATTTTACTACAACCATCTATATACTATTTTAAAAGTTTAATATTTACATTATATTTTTCAGAAATTAAATATTTAACTTAATGAAACATTTTAACCAATTATTCCAGTATTTTAAGGTCGTGAAAAGAATGAAAATAGAAATACTCAAGCAACTACTAGCTAACCAGTAACTACTGCCAATTAGCAAATCACAGAAAACATTTCTTACCAGTAGGCAAGCAATCCCCACTCCAATACCGCCAACAATTTTGGCATGTTTCTCCACAAAATCTTTCATCTTTTCGTAACAACCCTGAAAAGCAATTTTCAAAAATTAGGGGGTACTTTATAACCACGTTGGAATAGCACAGCTGTAATTCAACAATGCATATGATAAACTCGCTGAGCATGGATACAAAGTTATCTCCTTCATTAAAATGTAATGAAGGCGAGATATAATTGCTATACCACATTACGATTGATATAATAAATAAGAAAATATTTAATAAGTGGTAAGAAGCAGTCACATTATAGCTTTTCATCCTCTATTATAATTATCATAAATAACAGTAAAAAACGGCATTGAAATGAGGAGTTAATTTTAGCTAACATTCGATTTAACATTCAAAAGAGTTAAATTCAATAGTTTTGACTTCACACCACCAAAAAATTTAAGGTATAACTCCAAACATGTGCATGAACGAGTTCTGTAATAAGCGTGAAAAGCAACCAATTACATTTATAAAAACAAAACATTTTGGGATATCCTTTGTAACTAATGATCAAAATGTCCTGTTTTATCAAAATTTGAACAGAGTAACTACTAAACAGGAGGAGCGATTTAAATACAGTAAAAGTTCCTTATTTGCGCTTTCACTATTCGCGGCTAAAAATGCCTTTATTTGCAGATCTAATAAGTACATATATAATAAAAAAAGGATTCCAACAGGTATCCAACCCAATATCCTTTGTAAATGCCGTCAAATGAACTAATAAAAAAAGTAAAATAGATGTTATTACAACTTTGTCTAAAGTATGTTGTTAAATGCAAACTGCAAACATAGCCGAAATCGCGAATGGAATAGGACGAGATGCGTTCGAACAGATAGAATCAAGTGACATTCAGGAATTGCTTGAATTGCAAGATGAAGATCTGACTAAAATCGACTTGGAGGAAATGTTAAATTCACAGCCCATTGAAGAAGAAGCTTCAAGAAGCACTGGGAACGTGACATTTAATTTGAAAAATCTTAGTGAAGGTTTAAGAATGGCAAATGAGCTTTGCGATTTCTTTATGAACGTCTATGGAACGATGTCTTATTTTTAGGATGCAAATTGCTAATGCGACTGCTGCGTATCAGTCTGAGTTGCAGGAGCTTTTAAAACCTGCCAAGCAAGAGAAAATTACAAAATTCTTCAAACCATTGCCTAAGCCTTAAGATAATTAATCAAAACGTTCAAAAACTTCAATTAAACTGATTTTTTGTATTTGTTTTATTTTTATTTCGTCACCTAGGAACGTATCCCCTATAATTCTATATAAATTACCATTCCGTATTCACCGTTTCTGTATTCGCGGAGTATTTAGGGAGCATATACCCCGCGAATAAAGAGCTTTTACTGCACACGAAAATTATTTTATGATATTTAAGAAATCAAAATTCATATAAACCTCCAGGTAGGCATTGTTCTCATTTGGATCTTTCTGGCATCTGTCTCGCAGTCCATCGTCTTTTGTCTTGCAGCAAGTTGCTGGAATCTTATAAACTCCTCCAAAATGAGCATTCTGCTTAGACCAAACTTCATATCCGGGATCTTTATCCATTGACATTCCACAGCATTGAAACTAGAATAACAAGTAGTTAAAAAAGTGAAATGGATAACTTTCAAGACAATTTACTTTTCACTGGAAAGTATTTCATCCCAAAGGAATGATAAAGAGTGTAAACACTAATAGTAAGAAATGTGATATACAGTTAATGTTGCATGGTATTTTGTATTGGTTTCTAAAATTCTTGCATAGCTTTCAAAGCAATCTTTTCACTGGAAAGTATTTCATTCCAAAGGAAGGATAAGGAGTGTAAATACCAATAATAAGAAATGTGATACACAGTTAATGTTGCATGGTATTTTGCATTGGTTTCTAATTCTTGCATAGCTTTTTAATCAACCTTGAACAATTGACAGTGTTCATAATGATGATATTTAACAAATAGTTCAACAAATATGACCTGATAGTTATAACGAAAGTTATAATCAGCAGACCATAACCTTAGCAGCACACAAATGTCATACAATATTGTATGACCTTGATCAATATTAGCAATATTGTTTAATATTGTGGAATATTGTTTAATATCACATAATATTGTACAATATTATGCTACAGGCTGTGCTACTAAGGAATTGTTAATCATGGTTATAACAGCAAAAAAAGTGTTATTCGTTAAAGTATAAATTATTGCATTAAAAACACATTCTTCAGATATAGAAGTGTGTCAGTTAGGGTATCATTACGGTACATTGAAGGGATAATCCAACAGCCAATCAAATTTCTGAATTTTAATGTAGATCCTACTCACCTCGCTTGCAGCAAGCTTTTGAAAAATATAAAAATTCATTCATGCATTGAATCCTTAAAAAAAGAATGCAAATGTATTACACTTTCCTTTTTTATACATGAAAAATAAAGAAAATCTTTTCAATAAAATTTCCTCTTAATATTTTATAAGAATGCATTTTCTTAAATATTCAGATAGTTATTTTTCAAATAAAATAAATTTAAAGGTGGTAAAACATTTAAGAAAAATAATAGTGTTTTCTTGATTTTGATTATTTAAAATCAGTGCCTCAAAATGCAGACTAACAATGGATGGACTTAAACACATTAAAGGCTGGAGTCATAGCACTACGATTTGATCCGCGTTACCTAGCATACTTTCGTCAAGATCCCTCGCCTTTAATGTATTAATAGGGTTTGGTAAATTATCAAATAAAATAAGATGACCAAAGGTTATATTCTACTCATTGCTATTACAAGGAAAGTAAATTACAGCACTGATTAACGCAAAGCGAAAATATAAAACATCATGATCTACATTTTTGGTGTTATTACCTTACATTTAAAAAAAATATCGATATCTTTCAAAAGGCATTGAACAGCTATAGGAAAGCGAGTGGAAAATGAGAAAAAAAGGAACTTTAATTGAATTGAATTGAATAATTAAAATTTTCAAATAATAATTTAATACAATTTTAATAATAATTGGTAAAAATTTAATATAATTTTAATAATAATTGATAATAATTTAATATAATTTTAATAATAATTAATAATAATTTTCAAATAATTTCTCCAGATCACCTTTGTCCATTAATTTAATCAAAATATCCATTTGTAAAAGAAAAGAATTTTTAAAAAAACTATTTAAAAAGGATGTTATAAAATATTTTATGGATTTACACGCTCTGTTTTTGATGGTTTTGTAGCGGCATCCGAATTGAGTATAAATATATTTACCTTATTAACAACTTAAATCGATATTTATTTGCA
>JAPMOQ010052872.1:1115560-1155644 GCA_026543055.1 Argiope trifasciata | reverse complement strand
AATCAATGAAAATAACAATTATACATTTTGTTGCTTATCAGGTAATACCGCCCATTTCAATTTTCCATATTTTGCAAGCAAAAAAAAAAAAAAAAATTAAATCAATAATGAATATTTCTATTTTATTTTCATATCTGGTATAACCATGCGATCTCAAAATTCTCACCAGATTAAAAAAATAAAAATTAGAAATATCTGTTATTAGATACGAAAGTTCTAATAACAGATAATTTTAATCTAATAACAATAAATTTTTTTCCTCTTGCACATTTTGGAAAATTGAAATATGTGGTATTTCTTGTTAAACATCTATTTAAAATCTTTTGTGTGGAAAAAAAATTAGATGAGAGAAACTGGCTCATATTATTCGTGACAGAAGAGAATTATCAGAGGTTTCCCTTAGAAATATGAAGAATTTTCCTTACGATACTCTGTACGGCATCCCATGCATCTGTCACTTGAGTATCATTTTGATACAGCTTGATGGTCATCAACATTTCAGTGTGCATTCGGCCATCCACCTAGAAAAAGAGAGACAAAAGGTTTACCACGAATCTGTTTTCTGTTTTATATGCATAATAAAATTAGAATTGTTGCATTTTTCTTTTTCATATCAAGTAAAGGATTTCTAGAAGATATTAAAATAGAATTCAAGCACAATAAAAAATTTTTGGAAGAGTTTGGCAGCAATTCTAGATGATTTCATCAAAATACTATGTAGATCTAACGAGGCTTTAGCTTGGTTTATAATTTAACAAATTATATTTGCATGAAAAATATAAAATTCCTCATATATAAAGAGGCAAAGAACTCTTATTACGCATTTAAATTAAATATTTGCTTAAAACTTTTAAAAACCCACGAAATTAGATAATATATAATATGGCGATTTATATGCATGGATAATATTACAAGATCTTTCCTTCTTAGAAAAAGTGTTAGAAAAATAAAACGTTAAACTATTCAAAAGTTTCGTTAGCTGCATTTTTATTACATATTTACTATCTAAAGAATGCTTGTAAATATTTTGTTGCAAAAATTTTATTCCGCACCTGTCCTATAGGTCACATATTTTGAAAATAAATTTGCAGGTTTATTTTCCATATTCTCTTTTATGCTTTTCAGTATATGACTAAAATTTATATTTATGGGAATTATGGCAATTTTAAATCAATTAATATATTTTTTCATTTTTATTATCGCTTTACTTTCTCGCGTTACTTTTTCTTTAACAATGATGGATAAAATAATACTTCAGATTTTTAGTGCATTTATTAGTTAACTTTTCCAGAGAGTTTTTCAAAATTTAAACTTACTTCACTCCTGAAGACGTATCCCAGAATTCCTCCAACCAACATCGTAATGAAGATCATGAAGAGAATGATGAAAAACTGCAAAATAAATTTCACCCTTTAAAAACACTTTCAACGAGGCATCTCTTAAAAACAAAGTATTTGAATGCATGTTTCTTGATATAATAAATTAAAAAATAAAATTTCATTCAACATTTGATAAAAATACTAAAATATTTTAATTCATTAATAGAAGTTGAAATTTGAAATAAAATAATTTTTAAAATTTAAATGAAACTATAACTACCTCCACAGTTATAATTTCCATTATACACACCATCTGTGTGTGTATGATTTGTTTCAAATAATTACCATAAAATTATAATGTATACTTTTCACATATTTTTGATGCTCCCAACTTCGGTAAGAAAATCGAAGCGTCACATATATGCAATGTTGGTAGTAGAATTAAAATCTTCAATAGATTTGAATATACTTCAAGATGAATTATTTCATCAACTTTTAATGATACAACACAGTAGTAAATAGCGTTATTATATATATTTTTTTCCTTTTTATATATAGCATTATAATTATGTAGATTTTTATTCTATTTCCATTTCTGAGTCTCCAAACAGAAGCGACTTTTTTTATTGTTTAGTTATACTGTTTACTTCTTTTTGGTACAAGTTTATTTAAAAGAGTTGAAGTGACTTGAAACTCTTTTCATTGAACTGAATATATGTTTATTTAGTAGCAAATTTTCTCAAAATAATGTCAATTACATAAAAGTTTTATACCATTTTAATAGTTTGCAGTTCTCAAAAATAGCGGTTTTTCAGAAATTGAGAAATTTTTTTTATTATTATCAATATTGTTTTTTAAAAGGAGTTCAAGTAATCTTATATGTCCCAGTACGAAAAAAGATTTATGATAAATATTTTAAAAACAATTCAATAACAGATTTATGTATCGAATTAAGAAAATATTTAATTTATAATAAAAGAAATTAATATGAAGTATTTCTTAATTTTGCACCATTAATTTATAACGTTTTGAGTCGGAGTGGATTATATATATATATATGCAAGCAAATAAGTAATAGTTCTGGACTTAAACTTCAATTTGGAGCTGCTTCATTCATTATTTAGAATATTTTGGAACAAGAGGGGAGGGGAAGACCATTTCTTCTCTCTATAGTTTTAATTCAACATTCTTAAATATAATAATTTTTTTTGTTGTTAAAAAATTAGTTCAATTACTCTAAACTTTGGAACATTGGACTTTACAAGGAAGAAAATTCACGATGTTGAATTAAGCTTACAATGGGACTTTGAAGAAGGGGAGATCTTGTATTTCATCATTTTGGTTAGAACCCGAGGGTCACCCTTAAGCTATGCCACGTCTCTTTAACCATCATTATCACAACAGTGGTGTATATTTCATACCATCTTGTATAACATTGTTCAGATCAGCGTCTATAGCGTGTCTTGCATGCAATTGGATCTCGTACATAGAGAAATCTTAAAATAGCCGAGTAATTCTTCTGTATTAAGATTTTCATAATTACCTGAAGAAATGGCATCCCAATGGTGCCTTTCAAAATGACAGAACAGTTATAAAAAAAAGTTTATATTTGTCCGTTTATTATAGCTTTCAAACATTTCATATTGGGTCATTTTTTTCAACTGGGCCATATTAGATTCCATTAGTTTTTTTTAACTAAAAAAAGTATTTAAATTCAAAGTTAGTAAATTGTATGAGCATTTTTTTCTGCTAATAATTTCCTCAAATTTTTAAATTTAATTTTATTTGTTATCTAATCAATAAAAATGTATTAATTATGATATTTTAGCAAATGTTACAAAAATGTATAATTAAACACCGTAGAGACAAAAATTCTTTTAAAAATATTAATAACCAAATTATTACTCAAACGTCAAGGGAAAAGTTCTATTTTGATCCTTGATCACTCGATTCTACTTAAATCTTTGAAACCCGTACTTTCTCAGCATTTAATTTTGTTCTACTCCAGGGTTTCTTGAATTTTTTCCACACAAAATGACTTTTCATGTATTCACTATTTTATTCTTTTCTTGCACTGCATGAACTGATTTTTTTAAGGTTAAATGTTAAATAATAAATTAAAATGAACTCAATTTCCAAATACTTATTCATTCGGATTGTAGATGGTTTCTTTTAATACTTTTGCCTCGAAAACTTTAAAAAATCTAAAAGTTTTGACATTTTCTGTGGCAACAATAATGATCTACACGATCCGATTTAGGGTTGAAGGATATGATGTCAAAGATTGATAGTTTCATTCCAACAGTTTGAGAGTGTGCAGATGGGAAGAAAGACAGCTATTTACTACCCCGAAATGAATGTTAGTTTGATTGTTCGGTCACTGTACGGTTGGACAATACTTATTCAGCAGTCGACCAAAACAAATCCTGTCGATACTGCTACTTTCAGTGGTGGCGGGGTGGTCGGCTGTATAAAGGGTCGCGATCCACAATTTAAATTTTTCTATTTTCCTACAGGATCTTTGTCTATATTCAATTAATCACTATGTCTTAAACTCTCATTTAATCTCACTGAATAAAGAATGAAAATTTTTTTACCGATAACAGCATGCATTTGATTTCTTTGATCGTTCCCAGGAAACCGAGAAACGATATGATGGTAACAATGATCCCAGTGCCAATAAGAATGGAAGCAGAGCTCACGTACAAATCACTTCCCAGTTTGATCCTTGATCAATCTATTCTACTGAAATGTTTGAAACCCCCACTTTCTCAGCATTTAATTTTACTCTACTCCAAGGTTTCTTAAATTTTTTCCACGCAAAATGCCTTTTCATGTATTCACCATTTTATTCTTTTCTTGCTCTACATGAATTGATTTTTTTAAAGTTAAATAATAAATTAAAATGAGATCGATTTTAAGATGGTTTATTTTAATACTTTTGCCTCAAAAACTTTAAAAAAAAAAAGGCTCAACATTTTCTGTGTTACCAATAATGTTATACACTATCCGATTGAGGGTCGCGATCCACAATTCAAAATTTTCTATTTTCTGACGGAACTTTGTCTATATTCAATTAATCACAATATCTTAAACTCTCACTTAATCTTACTGAATAAAGAATGAAAAAATTTTTACCGTCAGCAGCATGCATTTGATTTCTTTGATCGCTCCCAGGAAACCGAGGAACGATATGATGGTAACAATGATCCCAGTGGCAATGAGAATGGAGGCAGAGCTCACGTACAAATCACTTCCCAACAGTCGTTCCATAAAGGACCGATCGGAAAGCGTCCAGATACCAACGCTGAACACCACAATACCACCCACCTGAAATTGAGACGCTGTGTTACACAAAGGAAACAACATATCAACGATAAGAATGTTAATCTAATAGCTATTCTATATTTACACTTATTAATAATATTATTTGAAGTTTGCCTTCCTTTGTAAACTTATTTTTTGAAGAAAATACAATTTAAATCGCGAGTATTGTTCTTCCGAGTTATTCTCGAGGAATAATTAAAGTGTATTAGTTTAATTTTAATTAATTCAGTATCATTTTATTAGTTTACACTGCTAAACCAAAAAAAAAAAATTTGGCGAAATATGTAGGTAATTTCTTCAAGCATTCTGAGAATGTTTTTAAGTATATTTAAATTATAAAACCATTTATTGTAACATAAAGGTAGAAGTTAATTTCTTTTCCAATTAAAAAATTTGTGTAACTCCGAACATTTTCTGCATTTGCAAAAAATAGTTTTTATGATAAAACTAATTTTTTCATATAAATAAACATGTTAAAAAATTTTTGCAAAATAAATACACATTCGATGTGCGAAAAGGTAAATATTCTGAATTTCAAATAATTTATAGTAAAAAGTTACAGTTTTTTAAGTAAAAATTAGATTTGAAGATGTACATTTTAGTGAAAGCTACACTTAACCATATGTATTATCAATTGCGATCAAAGAAATTTTATTTTTTTAATGTTTTCTACTTCTCTTAAAGCTTTGTACATGTAATTCTGAAGTACCATATTCGCTTCAATAAAAGGAAGAATACTTTAACTCGTAGAAAATATATATAATTGCATCATTTTCAAAACCATTAACGCCTTGACAAAGTATAATAAATACAAAGTCAAAAGATATATCCTTACTTCAGAATATATTTTTTGAATTGAAATTTGGGAAATAATAATCCGTAGAAACTTTATAGATTTCTAAAACAAAAGCCCTTGAATTTGTATAAAAATGAAGAAATTTATATAAATACCACCAGTTAAAAAAGACAATTCTTAAGCAATTCATTTTAATTCATACGTAGATTTTATTCATTGAAAAACGAAAGTGCTGGCTTTATTTGGTAAATATTCTTCTATAAACAAATGAATCTGACATTTGTTTATTAAAGATAAATTCTCATGGAGCAAATTAAAATTGGAGCATTCATAAGATAAATTTTCAAGGAGCAATACCAAAAAGACTGGTCTAAAAATTGCGGATTTTTATTAGAGAATTTAATTTTTAATTATTCGAATTTCATTCTATGTGTTAAATTTTCTTTTCAAGTCTCATAAATTGTTATTGTTTTTCACAGCTGCATCGTAATTTTTTTTTAGTATACCAATCTAGACAATGCTATTTGCTTCTGAAAGGACTTTTCAGTTAACCCGAATCACTATCATTGAAGTTACAGACTTTAAAATCACTACTGCATTCTGTGACTCAATACAAAAGAAATCATGCATTCATATCAAAACGTGCAACAATGTCGCTATATTGGTTTTTGTTTTGAATAATAGTCATTAAATCAGTTTTAAAATATTTCATGCTGAATTTAATTACTTGTTTATAAAAGATAATATGACAAATGCGAAAAATCGGAAGCCTTTTCGCTTTATTTTCAAACCTTTTAGCGTATCAGTCTAAACAATACTATTTGCTCCCAAAAAATTTCTCAATCCGAAATATTACCATTGGAGTTTCAGACTTTAAATTAATACTGCATTCAGCGATTCTATAAAAAAGAAAAGCTCCTTACAGTGATACCTAAACAAGCAACAACATAGTTAAATAATCTTAAAAATTATTATTCAAAATAATAAATCATTTTTAAAGTATGTTTACGCAGAATTTAATTGTTTGTTTATAAAAGATAATACGAAAATTTGAAAGAAGAATGGAAGCCTTTTTAGTCTATTTTCAAATAGGCTGGCTATCAACCCGTTTAAAAAACAAAGTTTTTCATTCATTTTCCTCTACATTCAAATTTAAGAGTAATTTTTTATATTAATGACAGCTCCTTAGTTGCTTCATTGAATTGATTTTAACCCTATTTCGACTTGAATTTCTGGTGCAAGATCCTGATATAGAATATGATGCGCCGAGACAGTCTAAAACTTCTCCATTGAGATAAAACTAGTTTAATATTGTAGAAAATGTAACTGATTGTCTTCAAGCCAATCAAATGGTGAAAAAGGAGAGAAAGTTATTAAAACTAGACTTTAAACTTCATGTAAAATCAATACATCTTTAATATATAAGAAAATGTTTGGATGATGCGTCTCATCCAATAAAAAATCCAAGTTAAAATTGTTGGATTTAAAATGGTTATATCGAAGGTCAATAAAGCGGGTGCATTTTATTAAAATGTGACGAACTGTTAAAATAACTCCACAATTATTACACATTGGGGGAAGTTCGGAAAAAAGTAAAAATCTATGTGTTAGGCGAGTGTGACCAATACGTAGTCGGGATAAAATTACATCATAGCGTCTACTTAGTTTTGAAGAGCAGTTGGCCAATTGTGGTTTAACCCTATTTCGAAAAATTGGAAAAGCAACTTAAAATGGTTTCTATCTAAAATTATTAATTTATTCCAGATCGATTCCTTCATTAATTAAAATTATTCATTTGTATCCAAATTATGTTATCATCTAGATCCCATTAAATGCACTCAAGTCCAAGCAAAAATGCCTAAAAATGAACGTTATTCCTATGATGTTATAAGGCAATAAGGTCCTATATGATGATAATTAAAACTAAAGTGTTTCTGTTTCATTATATCCCTAAAACCATGTTAATTATTGAGAAATATACTGATATTACACTTTTGTTTAATTTTTCTCTAATATAAAGAATTTCCAAAGTTTTTAATCCATTTATGCCTATTGTTCGATTTTTGGAACACCCCTCACATAAAAGTTATTTTTATTATATTTTTATACCTGAGATATAGAAATTTCATGCAAAAGTTCTAATTTTTTAACCTTAGGCATAAATTGTTTAATATGTCAATACTATATATGTTTTTAACCATCTTTGTTAAAAATTCATACACATACAGTAAAAGCTCCTTAATCGCGCTTTCTTCATTCGCGTTTTCACTATTCGCGGATTTAAAAAATGCGACCCAATTCCTATATTCAATGATAAAAATTTCTTTATTCGCGGATCTAATAAATACATGCATAATAATAAAAGGATTCCAATAGGTATCCAACCCGATATCCTTTGTAAATGCCGTCAAATGGACTAATAAAAAAAGTAAAATAGATCTTATTACAACTATGTCTAAATTATGTTGTTAAATGCAAACTGCAAACATAGCCGAAATCGCGAATGGAATAGGACGAAATGGGTTCGAACAGATAGAATCAAGTGACATTCAGGAATTGCTAGAATCGCAAGATGAAGATCTGACTGAAACCGACTTGGAGGAAATGTTAAATTCACAAACCCATTGAAAAAGAGGCTTCAACAAGCACTGGAAACGTGACATTTAATTTGAAAAATCTTAGTGAAGGTTTAAGAATGGCAAATGAGCTTTGAGATTTCTTAATGAACATTGATTCGTCTATGGAACGAAGTCTTATTTTTAAGAGGCAAATTTCTAATACGACTGCTGCGTATCAGTCTAAATTGAAGGAGCTTTTAAAAACGGCCAAACAAGAGAAAATGACGAAATTCTTCAAACCATTGCCTAAGCCTTAAGATAATTAATCAAAATGTTCAAAAACTTCAATTAAATGGATTTTTTATACATTTTTTTTATTTTGTCATCTAGGGAAGTATTTCCTATAATCCCACATAAATTATCATTCCGTATTCACGGTTTCTGTATTCTCGGCATATTTATGGAACATATACCCCGAGAATAAAGAGTTTTTACTGTACTATAATTACCACTTACAATTTCGAATAAAGTGTTTTTGCTATATAGTTCATAAATTGTCACTGAAATGGACATGACTCTTGATCTATTCAAAGATGTAGTCTTGAGTGAATTATAACATTTTTGGTGACAGCATAGTTTTAAATGCTTATCTTTGCACAGGTTGACTTCATCCGTACTCTCATACCGAATTATAACCTCTTTCAAAGGATCCCAATAGATAAAAAAGTAAAAAGTGAAATCAAAAAGCTTATTCAGCATGAATAAATAAAGTTTTTATTTAATCGAGTGCCGAAGCCTCGAGTGTCTGAAATTAGGAGAAATATAATTTTTTATAATCTTTACTTCACTTTTAAGTATATTCGAATTCATACAGATTTGAGTAACGAAAATTCATTTTAGCACTTGTATAAGGTTTCTTTTTGAAAAATTCATCACAGTTATTAAGTAAGAAAATTTAATTTCCCTCGGTCTTGAAAAATTATTTAATTTTCCCATCCGATAAATAAGGATTCAGCTTGTTCAAATAGCAAAAGGCGAGGAAATAAGTATTAATTCATTTTAATGGTTAAGAAGTCTTGGAAAGAACGATGTTCAAATTCCGATTTGAAAATTCCTGAAACAATTGGAATAAATCCTTCTCTTTTGAACAAAAATGCGTATCAAAAAGAAAAATTTATTTTCTTTAACAATCCTGTTTTATTTACTACTTATAAATTCCATATTTACTACAGGCAGTTGACTAGACATTCATAGAGACATTAACAAGTTTTCATCTTTATTACATAAATAAAAATGAATGTTTGTCTGTAGTCTCTTATGCCTTCCTAAACCGTTCATCCGATTGCAATGAAACTTGGTCAGCTTATTGTTTACACCAGCGGGATGATCATAGGGATAGAAAAATTATCAAAAATCAAATAAATTTCGGATATCAACAGCGTCTATTTACCAAGGATGGATCTCCAAATAACACACCGACGAGACAATAGATTCTGTAAAAATGCTAAATCCAACTTAAAGGTTAATATTTTGTAGTTATAATAAGCAAACGTCATGCAAGTCATTCTCAAAGGTAACAATTTTATTACAGATTATGTGAGAAAGTTTTGGGGAGACCAACCCTGAGTTTTTAAATTTTAATTAAGTTTTAGCGTTTTTCACTAAAACTTAATTATAATTGTAGTACAAATAATTTTGCATCATCTTAATTTTCAAAAATTATATTTTAAACTATGTTAAGGATTTTATGGTATAAATATATTTTCTATGTATAATCAATTTTAAAAGAGAATATTTTAATCGCATTTTCTGACATAAAACTTGAGAATTCGGAACGAATATTAAACGAATTACGAGATACAATAAAAAGTTTTTTTCATTACCATTCTGAAAGAACACTAAGCCTTACAATTCTAAAAGAATACACAAATCTAATATAAGGATATAAAAGGATATTTGTGTGTTCGTATTTTATATACTGTTGTACCGTTCATCCTATTTCGATAAAACATCACCAAATTATTGATTGATTGCACTTAATATTTTCTTCGGCAGCAGCAACGTGCTGGGTACCAGCCAATCCATGGTAAATATGATCTATGAATAAACATCCCATTTTCCTGACGGTTTTGAAGTACAACTTAACTGCTTAAATAATAGTTTCTTTCAACTTTGATCAACTTGATTCATTTTTTCAAACTTTGATCTATATTTTAAATTGGACAAAAAGAAGTGATAGACAGGATGTGTTGTTTTCTTCAATAATATCATTTAAAGAGAGCGAAAAGATAATTATACTGACCAGTATGACTGCATTGGCGACGAAGAGGCCATACTTCACCCCTTTGGCGCATCCTTCGACCATCATGGAGACCTGAAAGGAAAGTAATTTTTAATTCATCTTCTATCATCAAATATTGAATATTTATAATATATATCTTTTTGAAAATAAGATAAATACGTATCCTTTGAGAAATTATCTTTAAAATATCAGAATTAAGATAGCTCATTCTTGCTAATAAGGGAATTGTGAGATGAAATAAAACTTCAATGGTTTGACAGATGGTATATGCCCAAAAAAGGAAGAGTAACTTCCAACTTTGTTCCTAATGCTGAAATTAAAATTAGAAGATACCATCCACTTATAATCCAAATAATATTTGGACATTGGAGATTTCCTGGATATTTCCAAAGATTTGGAAGAACGCAGAAAAATAAATGCATTTGTGGAGAAATTGGTGTGGTTTGCCATTATTTAATGGAGTGTGTGGAAGTCTCAGAGTTTAGGAAAAACCTGAAGACTGTAAATAATGATTTAAATACAGTACTGATGGTACCAGGTCATCTCAAAACCCTGAAGGATATGATGTTAAAGATGGATAGTTTCATTCCAACTGTTTGAGAGTGTGCAGATGGGGAGAATGAGCTATTTACTATCCCGAAAGGAGTGTTAGTTTGACTGATCGTTCAATGCAAGGTTGGACAATACTCATTCAGCAGTCGACCACAACAAATCCTATCCATACTGCAACGTTCAGTGGTGGCGGGGTGGTCGGCTGTATACAAGAAATTCATTCTTGCTACAAATTTTTACATAATTAAATAAAGTCTTGCAAATAAAAGAGCAAGACTAATTATTAAACGCAATTAAAAAAGAATTATTTATGAGCTTAATTTTGAAAAAGGAAAGACATTATGCCTTGTATATCACATTTTTAGTTGCTTCACCGAATCCCATTTCTTTTTTAAAGCAAAGGTGAGAATGTTTAATTTTACAGGCCAATAAATTAATCATTAAATAATAAAATAAATCTCATTAGAGTTTCTTGTAATTGTTTACATCTTTTCCATAGCTATTCGTCTCTTGGTTACTAATTTTATATTCTCCAGTCGTTTCGAAATAAGGGCGGAGGGAGATAAGCATGAAAGAAAAGTTTTTTTTTCAGTTTAAGTGTAGCATTGAGTTCTTAACTTGCAATTATCCTCGTCATATCCTTTTTTGCAAACTATTTTTTCCCGATTAAAATTTAAAAATGCAAAAAAATTCATGATTAATGTTGTTTAACACGTTCACTGCCACTATCCAAGCCTGATATCAGGATCATCTATCTAATTAGATGGCCCATTCTTTGCTATCTTTTAACTGTAGTAGAGAAGGTGTCATCTAATAACATAGATGGTTTGGTACAATTGCATATTATTTGTAACGCACAAGCACGTTTGCGGCAGTTAATTTGTTAAATATGCCGCATATATACTTCTTTTGTTTCAATTTATCGCCTTGTGATTTTCCATTTTCGAAAATTCAATGAATTTAAAATATGAATATACCCCATTGCTGTTTTTATTTACAAAGCTTTCTTTTGGTCACTGTCACACCAACGCTAACGGCAAAATTAACACGAGTTAAAAACATAAAATAATCTGTATGCATCCTAGATAAGTTTTCAGTCACGCATTTCATCGGAGAAAAGCATAGTTTCTCTCGATGGTCACTGTCTAGACAGGGTGCTTCAGAGTAAGCAAAATATTACAGGAAGTAGAATGTTCAACGGCGTATCGGAATTATTTAGATATGAAGTCATCCTGTTAAGATAGGAGACACTGAATACGCAACACTTGGAATAAATTTCCGATTCATTGTTTTCAACAAGGTCGCTATCATAATTCGTGCCAGTTATTTGAATCGTCTGTCTAATATGATAATTCCATTTCTATTGTCTCTTAATTATAATAGCAAGCAGATAATCCAGTTAGATAAGTGTGAATTACGGGCTTGAGTCTAACGACGTCACTAATAGCCAACGTGTTAATAGTGGCATTCATATCTGAACAATAGGATGGATAAACTTACAGAATATTATTGAAAATATTTTTGCCAGAACATTTCAAGTAACGACATTCCCTTTAATATCTCTACTGTCTACTATCACCATCTCTATCTCTCGATTCCAAAACACAGTGATGAGTGGTTTCATCCATTCCAACATAACACCTGGGCAAAAATGAAGATTTTCCCCCCCTCTTATATGTTATCAGATAATACTGATGAATCTATCCGACCTTGAGTACTTTCGAGGTCACTTGAAACTTTTCATGTGCGATATCTTTATGAAGAGTATTGAAGAACTATCAATTTCCCAGAAAATTCTCGGCTCCATGAACTGACGATGTTAAGCACACACTGCAGCTTGTAGGCGAAACTTGGGACACTCCTTATGTCTGTATATTTTGTAGAACAACTTATGTGACCTCCATATATTTTTAAAATACAAATGATGTTCCTCATGAAATTTATGCTGCTGGCTTTCATGTTTTATTTCCCACGTTGGATGGCTCACATGTCCACTGAAATTGATCCAATATATATATCTGATCTTATAGGATAACCTGAGCTGATCTAATATTTATAAAGCTTTTAAACTTTTTCTGATCAAAAAACTTCCAGCTTCCTTCCTATCCACTATCCCGATCGAATTTGGAAAATAATAGAAATTAAACCATTCTAAAACTATTGTATGTTGAATATAAAACAAGTTAAAGTTATAATTTATCGTAAATATAAGCAATTATTTTTTCTATATGTAATTACATTTGATTTAGGTCTTGTATATGGGATGTCATTATTAGCATTTTTCAATATAAATTAAGTATTGATTTTTTTTTCCTAATAATTTTTAATCTTTACTAATGTCATCCAAATGAATGATTTATTGAAATAATCAATTTTTAATACAAAAGAATGCTTGCTATTTGGTTAAACATTCGAAAGGTCATACTATTTCCCGATTTGTATTACCAATGCTGTTTTTAAAACCCTGTAAAACCTGATCTAAGTCCTTTACAATATTTATGCATTTTATTTTAAAAGAATAAGCAGGATACACAGTTTAAAATCAATTTTTTAAACTAAACATAAAATAATGCATAATTTCCTACATACAAAGTTTAGGAACAAAATCGTAAATTAAGAATTTGTAAAATGTCGAAGGTGTGAAAGATGTTTATACTACATTTTTAATGAATTTTTTTTATTTAAAATGCTGCTTTCACCAAAATTTTCCTATAGAGATAATGTAGAATAATGGGATTGTTTTAACTTTATTACACAATATCATTATCTTTAGTGACAGTGTTTGTTACTTCAATATTAATATGACTTTTGTCTAGGCAGTTGTCTCAAGTGCTAATACAACTTAGACTGTCTTTCACACACATGCTCTATGTTCCACATACTTTATTGTATCTAAAGTTAATTAGCAATACAGTTCAAATTGTTTCCGATTCTTTAGAAGAGTATATTAGATTCGTTAGCTAACTTCCATCTCTGGGTTGATAGTTTAAGTCGTCTTTTTCATATTTGTAATTGAAAGGATTAAGCAGCGGAAGATGCCCGAATATCTACTGTTTATTTAAATAATCGGTATTTAGCTTTTGCCTCTCAAATCATTTATAAAACAATAGAAATGACAGAGCATTGCAAAATAACTGGATATTGCTTTTCAACGTTTTTAATCCACCGTACTGTGCAAATCAATTCGTACAAGCTACATTTTCCATAAAATTCGCTCTTTCACAGGAATTTAATGTTTGAAAACGATTTAAATTGTATTTTTCTTGTGAAAGAAGGGTGCTCTAGATTAACCTAAAATAGCCTGACATCGTGTTCATCACATGTAGAGCAGTTTCGAGTCAGTTGCGTTTCAGTTACTTTAGAAGTGTTCGTTTATGCAAGTTGTCTCTTCCCACGTGTTAGAAAAAATGGATATTACTTTCAAGAAATGGACTAGAATTGTTTCCTAAGTCAAGAATATCTATATAAATGTGAAGGATATTGCTGTACCAATTGGAGTTGGAAATTTTACGTTTCTTGGGTTACGTATGAGCAAAATTAGTTTGGCGCTCTTTAAAACGGAAAAATACTCAGATATACGACATCAATTAGAACAGGTAAGTTTCTTGTGCAAAATAGTAAAATGTATCTTTCCAAGACAAGAATGGATCTTAAGTGAAAATAATTAGCTACTATTGTGAGCGTTGATTCATTAGAAGCAAGGCAAAGGCTTATTGAAGCAAGGAAATAGGCAAGAACAAAAATTCGATTTGTTTGTTTGAATTAACGTCTCGTTTTAAAGCAACATTTGGGCTATTTACAATTCGGAACAATTACACCAATTTGGAAACAGACATTTAGAATATAAGGAAGAGAAATAATTCTCGAATGAGGTGGTATACGCATTTGTAATCATAAGATTGGAATAAAGTTATATACAAAGACTATACGCATATTTTGCAAGGATTTCCATCACAATTTTCCAGAAGAAAAATAGGAGAACCCATCAGGGAATGACAATTTTATCGAAAAATTGAATATTCTCAAGCACAAATATTTTTGAATTATTTTACATCTGGAGGACCTGGCAGCATTGTTATACTTAAAGCAGTTTTCGCACGAGGCCAACTATTGCTCATAATAGAAGGTCACGCCTACCTCAGGAATATCATGTGATCCCAATGAGACAGTAGCAAATCGGGACAACTATTTACCATTGTCCCATTGCTGTCACGTGGTCTTTCTAAAGTAGGCGTGACTTTCGATTGTCCGCAATAGTTGGGGGCTTGTGGGCCCTGTCTAAGTAAATGATGAATTTCAAAAGATGCGTTTCATTACTAGAAGAACAAATTCTGCCTTTTATACGAACGTTTACTGGTGGTGATGGCGCACTCCGACAAGATCTTCCATACTACAATTCTGAAGTTGTAAAAAAATTTGCCAAGAAGAGAAATTAGCAATTTTGTGAAAATTCTCCAGATTTAAATCATATCGAAAATGTGTAGCACTTTGAAAAGTAGGAAGATGATGGACTGCTTAACCAAGAATAAAAGGATTGAGAATGTCATAAAAGCTTAGTTTCGTGATCACAATGTCGAAAATTTATGTTCTAAATAAGTGAAAACTAGGCCGAAACGTGTACAGTATATCATTAAAGTATCATAATATATAATTAACATATCTCCTGCTTAATTGCTAAGCCATGTACGTAAATGAACTTTTAACTAATTAAACTACATACATAAAAAATTGTGCTTCCCAAAAAATTTGTACGCTGCAGTAATAATATTATAACGCTTCAAGACTCAACGCAGTTGCAGGTTTTAAGATTCGTGGTTATGCATTAGTTGTACTTAATTAGTTCCACACATGGGTCAATAGTAGTAGATAATTTAACAAGTCTGTGCTTTATTTTTACAGGATTTATAGTCTAATAATTTGTTTAAGTACGATTTTGCTTTAAGTAAATAACTGACAGTAGAATTAATAAAATTTTAACTATCAAAATGCAAAGTATTTGGAGTATTCCCTTTCCAGCTTTCGGTCTTATCAAATATTCAAAACATACTTAAAAGAAGATTATATTATATAATACGGTTACGGTAAGGAGACTAATTTCTCAAAAGGTAACGAAATTTTTTTTATAAGAACAGCTTTAAAATGCTTTAAAGAATCTTGATTTATGTGCCAAATAATCCTCTTTCAAATTCACTTACAACTTATTTGCAACTAGATGACAATTTTTATTTTTGATAAATGTATATAGGCTTTATTAATTTTCGGAAAAGTAGAATACTGCTGAAAACATTGTGTTGATTTTAAGAAAGCATTTAACCACATTACAAATTTTAGTTTTAGCTTATAATTCAGATATTAATTACCTCAACGTTTTAACCCAGAATTTGCCACAACAATTCAGCACCCTGTCGAAGATTAATTCATCTCCCGCCATTTTTGATACAGCAAGAAAGTTCATCGCAAAAGAACATTTTGCCTACATATCTAAACTCAAGAAATCGCTTTTATTGTAGTCAGAAATTGATAATAATTCATGATTATCGCAACTGAAATAAAGTTTAAACAGAACTGAAATTATCAGATTAACAGTTTCGTTTCTTTTTTTTGGTAAAATTTCAGTTTTAACCCTGAATCATGTTGCCATCAATTTTTCAACTTCATTTTTGCACCAGTACTTTGATTTTCTTGCACAATAATCCCAGGGAACCCAAGAAAAAAATTGTAATTGACAGAAATACCTTAATTTAATTATCAATTAAATATTTTTAATTCTTTACAACCACTATTAGTTTACTTTTAGCTTATATTAACTTCCTGATTATTGGGTTAAATTATCCGTGTTCTTTAGAATACAATCAGCAAAAATAGTCATATAGTAAAGATATAAGCTAGATTTAAATGGTACTTTTAAATACTGTCAGTAAATAAAGGGTTAACAAGAACTCTTGACAGTTGCTAATAATTAAAAAAGGGAAATCTAATAATGCCAAGCTATACTAAAATAAAAATATACAAAACAGATATTTCCGGAAGTTAAGAAACTTACAGACAAAAATTTCATGTTCTAAGAAATGATCAAACAATTTTATTTTCATATCAACTATGCATTCAACTTTAGTCATAATTTAAAAGCATAAAAAATGAAACTTTATTCTACAATTGCTGGAAGTTCTAAAATATTTTCATAATTAATATTGAAAGTATTTAATTTTTAAGAATGACATCTCGTAGTCCTGATAATAAAACCTGTCAGCTCTTTTTAGGCTAAATATATTACGGAATCTCCATTTGCGAGCGTTTACTGAAAACAAAAATAACATACTTATAAACATTTTAAATAGAAATAATCAGAAATTGTCAATTGAGGAACCTGTCTATAAATCTAATACTTTCAATTTTTTAAAAAATCCAGGAAATCTTATTTTTGTTGAGAAACAAAACAAATGCTTATATTCGACATTACAGTTTATAACTTATTGTTATTTTAATAAATAATTATTTTTATTTAAGCCGTAGTGAAGAACAATGTTAAATACTTTAATATGAGTCTGATACGATAAAAACCAGTATAGAAGACAACGTAAACACAAAACTGCATTAGCAGTTAATGAAAAACAATGCTGGTTTTCTTTTCACTGCAAATCAAAATGTTTTTCTCCCCTTCAGAAAGAATAAACTATAATAACATTTAAAATTTTATTTGATATTTGACTTCGCAGTTTCTGCATAAATTTTTAACAAGACAGTCATGGGGTTTCCAAAAGCTCAGGATTCATGGATTTATTAATTACGGATTCCAATGACAGATGGATCAATAATTTTGAAAAAGAAAGTTCAAACTGAAGCTATCTGATATCTAAAGTTTAATTATATGAATTTTAACGCTTTTCGCAGTAATTATCTAAAATATTGTCGTACAAAAAATGTGCACCATCTTAATTTTCAAAAATTATCTTTTCAACTATATTAACCATTTTATGGCATAAATATATTTTCTATGTTGAATCAATATTAAAAGGAAACTATTTTAATCACATTTTCTAAAATTAAATTTGCGAATTCTGAACGAATATTAAACGAATCACGAGGTACCATAAATAGTTTCTTTCATTACCATTCTGAAAGAACACCAAGTTTTCCAATTCTAAAAGAATACACTAATCTAATATATAAAAATGAATATTTCTTTGTTTGTATATTATATATTGTCGTACCGTTCATAATATTTCGATAAAACATTGCCAAATTATTGATTGATTGTACATAACATTTTTTTCGGTGGCAGCAACAAGCCGGGTACCAGCTAGTTTTTAATATAAAAATCATTCATTTTTAATATAATAAAAAAAATCATTTATTCACACTTTTCTAATCGGATTTCTAAAAAGAAAAGTGAAAACAGTAATCTCGTAATGACCAAAGACTCGCATACTGAATTACACATTTCATAATTATTTTTTATTTCATTTTTTTATATCCTGCTGCAAAGTGGCTGTTAAGATACGTTATTTGAAGTCCCAAAAGAATATTTTAACTTCTTTTTACTCCAATATGAAATAAAATATCGTGGGGGAAAAACATATCCTCATTTTAAACTCGAAAGAGCTCGAAAATTTAATAAAAAGCATGGTAATAAAAGTGAGAGACACGATGCAGTTAAACCAGTCCGAAAATGGGTCCAGAATAATAAAACGCACCCATAAGAGAGGGAAAAAATAATACGCTTTATTACCAAACAAAAATGTAATTTCTAACGTTAAGCTGAAGGAGAATTACTCAGCTAATAAACTGTGGTTTTCATACAATTTTCTAATAAACGAATTTCAGCAGGTGGAATATACGATTAAAAAATAATTTATTATTTAAAAAAAAAAAAAAAGAAATAATTTTCAAAAGAACAATTATATGGGAATTTTATACCTTGACATAATAAAATTCGAAATACTAGTTTTCTAAATAAATACATAAAGCGGAAAAGTTAGTCAGCTTAATGTCGTCATAGAGTTATGTAAAATAATTTTTAGTGATTGAAGTGATGAAAAGGGATTTAAAAGTAAAGCAGCTAAGAAAAATCTGGAAGAGTTACGGAATAAGGATTTTTGTTTAGAGCATTGAACCATCTTTAAATGTATTCTCCAGAAGTATTTCCCAAAGAAATTAGCCCACATTCATATCAAGGAATGGAGGAGGAGGGTGGTGAGGGTAGAATGATCGATAAATGATTAGAATTAAGTCAGATTCGAAAGCTTCTCATCCAATCATATGAAATGCTAGGTTCGGTTTTTAGAGAACTGTAGCTGTATTTGAAAAGATATTCGTTCTGCGCATATGACCTATTTACAGAATCGTATTCTAAACTAACCTATTTCATCACATTGAAATTGTTTCTGTATAATAAGTAACTACTTTTAAAACTTTTAATTAACTTGATCTAATTCATGTACGTAAAGACAAAATTTTATCTTTACAGACATGAGATTAAGATTGCAATCAGATTTTCATTCATTCGATGGCAATGCATTATTTTTATGTTAACTAAACTGATTTATCACTTAACCAATGGCTAAATTAAGTATTGATTCCATATAAGAGTACCACATGATAATAAGCTAGAGAAAAAAAAATGATCTGAAGATTCAAAAGTAGAAAATACATATTCTGGTGTTAGAACCAATAAAAATTATATTTTAGAATTTTTTTAGCATTTAAATTGAAATTTTGTTTATTGAGCATTTAATAAAAATTAAAATCAAAAATATCCATTTAGATACAAGGAATTTATTTCATTAATTTATGACACGAAATCATTTTGACTAACCTAAATTAATTCCAAAAGTTACAGATTACAGAAAACTAAAACATTCCGAGGATTGAATTGAACTTTAGGATTTACTGGCATAAGCGACATATTTGACTATATTGTGCCCAACATATGATAAACTCAAAGGCAAACTATATTACAAAAATTTATTGAAATCATAAAATATTTGTTTCTAATATTGAAAACTATATTAAAACGTGTAAAATATTTAATATATTTATTTTATTTATGTGTAAAATATTTAATAAAATGTGCAAATGTGTGTATTGAAATGTGTAAAATACTTAAACGTGTGTAGTAAACTGTGTATTAAAATACATAAAACATTAAAAACGAGCAATGATAGTTGTAAAAAAACACCACAGAGTAGCACAGGAAAATTCATTATAGGAAAAAAACAATGGAAGAAAAAAATCAATGAAAATCCATATAAATGAAAGATCTGAACCGTAAACAAAGGAGAAATAAGGGAGCAAAGAGGGGCAAGAAAATCACTTTAGCCCTTTGCTTTGGGGCTTTCTTTAAGTACTTACCACGAACAAGGGCACTTAACGTCGTGGATAAAATGTTTTAAAATCGAACTAAAGTCTTTTTAAAATTTTTATTTTAGAGTGGTTTTATCAACAGAGACTTTGTAGAGGATTTTTTTTTTTAGAACAACAAAAGGGTTCAATGGTTTTGTTGAGATCATAATCGATGGTATCTTTGTAGAAGATTTGATGCCATTGTTATTCTTATGTATCTATTAGTATCGATTCAAAATATGAAATGATTTTGTTTCGTTATTGTTAGGTATTTGTATGTATTTTGATCACTTCTTTTACTTTAAGAATGCATTTATTAAAAATAGTTGGTACAATATCTATCAATCAAAATATTTTCCATCATTTTTTACAACTTTTTCCCATTTTGATCCAATAAGCCTTTTGATTACCTTCCAATTTTTTTGGTTCTACAGGCTGTTCTTTGTGATATATATTGGAATCACCACTCTTAAATTGTTGAAACCAAAACCGACAGTTGGGATATGACTTAGAAATATCACCGTAAGTTACTAAAAGTGTTTTATGGGCTTCGGCAGCAGACTTTTTGAAATCAAATTTTTAAAAAAAGCAATGATTGTTGAATTTGCAATTAGGAGCGTTCCATGATTGGGGTCTTTATATACTGAATAACTCAATAATACTTACAAAATGATAATAATAAAGTAATAGTAAGTTGATAAAAATCCAAAACCATTGCCATTTATATAAATACTTCGCATGCTTACCAATAGATGTCGCTGATTAAAATGCATGCAAGACCTATTATTATTCTGTAGGGGTCTTTTTCTGCCTTGGTTCTCTAAGGACAGCATGAGTAGAAACAAGCAATTTTCTCCAAAACTTGGAGATTTTGCCAGGGACTCAATTGGCAGATTTAGTTTGAATTGTAAGATTGAATTGATTATGTATTTTTTACTTCTTTATTACATTTTGGACACCGGCTAAATCTTATGACGCGGAACCCGCACCACACATTAGGATAGGATGTTTCCCCCCAAAAATGGTAGATGATATCTTAATTTGATTAGAGATTAAAGTCAGTTTAAAAACAGAGTTCATATGTTTACTAAATGTGGGAATTTTTTTCTTATGTTACACATTTGTTTTCAATGCTTGAGATTTTAAATTTAATTTTGGTCTGATGCAGATTCGGGGTTTCTGGATACGAAATTCATCTTTTTATTTTAACAGTAATGACTTCCTTTCCGAATTTCTTTAGTAAGTAATTTTGGGAAAAAGAAGCTTGACCATCTCAACAGTTTGAGTTTATTTCAGTATTGGAACCGCTAGCTAACTTCTGAGTCATCAGCATAAATCAGTATCACTTGGCTCACTGAGAGACATAATCAGCCTGCTTCAAAAGTTTGAGATATTTTGTATTTAGAAGTTGGTCTCCCATCAACATAATAATGACTCACTCCTTGGCTTTGTAAGGTTTTCCCCCTAATGTTTTCCAAAGAAACAGTAATTTCCCACTAGTGAAAAAACTTTTGGGAAAATCCCCTGATGGAAATTTTTTCACGGATTTTAATTCTCCAATTATATCAGAAATTTGATTTTTCATAAATGGTGAAGCATCATGAAAAGCAACTTTATGGGATAATACATGCTTGGTAATGAAAAGTGTTGGATATCAATCACAAAAATTGGAAGCATTTTGATGCTCACTAAAGAGTTGTAGTTTTTTCTTTCCCATACGATATTGTTCGGGAATCTGGGCCGACTATACTACCCACTATAGATTCTGGGCCTTACTTTAGTGTTATCCAGAACCTATAAGCTAGAAAACCCTTCACCCCTTACTCAAAATGTTCTAAGAATCAAAAATCTTACTCGAAATGATGTAAGAGCCGAAAAGCCCTTACTCGATATGCCCTAAGAACCGAAAAAAAAAAACCCTTACCTTAAATACCCTAAGAGCCGAAAAAATCCTTACTCGAAATACCCTAGATGGCAAGCCTAAAAAAGTGACACCTTCGTTTGATCCTTAGCATATTAACTACTGAAGTGCCTAACCACCTGCCGAATTGAGATATCGAGAACCACAGTACTCCTCCTGTCAAATGGGTTTCCAACATTGGGATTTTTGACTGTCCAGGATAAGCATCAAGCAAACAGAGAGACAACAGCTCTTCGTGGAAAGCTAATTTCCTCACAAGCCATCGAGGAATAGAAGCAGAAACAAAAGGGAGATAAACATGAAAGGAGTAAAATATTGGGATATTCATACTTATATACAGAAAGTGAACTTCTGTGAGGGAAAATATTCCGAGGATTTATTTGCAAGTTACTCTTTAAGTTTTGGTATACCAGCAACATTATTTTTTTTATTCCTCCTAAAAATAAAAAAAGTAGGAAAAGGCAATATCTTGCAGATATTTCTTGCGTATTTGAGATTAATTTATGCTCAATGTTTCTTTAGGAGTATTTGTCGATATTCATTGTCACCACAACTTTAATTATTACCACTTAATTTACTTCTAGAATAAAAATCTGTTTGAGGAATTGAGGAGAATTTATGACTCGCTTTCAGGAAGTGAGATAAGGTATTCATTTAGTCAAATTTATTTAGTTATTTTTTTTAATTCATTTCCTTATTTTTAAAACGAATTAGTTGTTGGATATATTAATCTATCAAATTCAAAGTTTAATGTTCTTTTTATTTATTTTATTTGAAATATGAGGCTAAAACACTTAATTTTTATAGATATCTTCAATTTCCTGCTAACAAAGGAAATTATTTACTAAATATATTTATTTTGATTCTTGCTTACTGTTTTATTCACAGTAAGTGGTCTTCATGATGAATTAAATCTTCAGTATTAAAGAATAATAAATTTGTGTAAATAATTAATCAACTGTCAAACCCGATGTGACACAAATCAGGATTCCTGTCATTGCAACTATAAATGTTTCATTCAAATTTGGATAATTTTCTATGAAAAAAAGCAAAAGAAGATAAAATGCTTTAAAAGTAATGATTACCTGTGAATCTTTCTAAAAAAACTAAATAAATTTACATAGCTTTAAAGTTTACAATCCATAAAATACAGTGTTTATGGCATTTGAAATTAGGAAAGTCGTTTCTGACAGATTTAATTAAAGGTCAGTGACATTTCTTTCCTGACTATGACTGATATCATGAGGAATGGTCTGAAAAAAACTCAAAATAGGCAAGTTAATTTGTTGTTGTCTTTAATTAAAAGGTGCAGCAATGCATGTCCGTAAAAACAAACTATAGGTATTTCCGAATTTAAAAGCTGAAATCTATTATATTTAAGAGAAGATAGATAAAATTAATCTATTAAATCACATAATGAATACAATTCTCTACAAGTAAGCCAAATTTCAAATTTATATTCTCCATTTCAGATCGCATTAATTTTCAAATTTAATTGAAATGCTTGAGGCACTTCTTTCATGTTCAAGTAAAAAACTCAATGAAATCCAAATGCACTATAGGTAAGAGGTAAGAACAGAAATGCTTTCAGTAACTGATCTTTCTAAATTAAAGATCGCCATGCATGAATGCATGAATATATTTGCGATGATCGCCATGATTTGAAAACATCTGCAGATAAATTCTCAAACATACTCCCCAAATCGAGTCAAATCTGTCGATATCGATTCGTAAATAATAAATTTGATTTAAAATTTCTAGTGTATTGATTTCATAGGCACTTTATTTCTTATGTTAATATCATAGATCACTATTATACATCGTTTGATTTGGTACAAGTTACGGCCAAACTATTAGTATAGTCATTATAACAAATTCGTTCATTTATTCTAATAAACATTTAGCCTGAACATCTGACTGACTAAATGCTAAACATGCAGTGAAATAAACACCTTTTAATTAATAATTATAAATTAGTTAAAATTATAAAATAATCTAAGTTTTCTTAAATAAAAAGTAAATAGCTTTTACACCCAAAATTTTTTTATTCTTAAATCTTACGGGAAGGGATTAATACGTGAGGTCAAAAGTTTTTGACAGTTCACCGTGTATGAGTAACACCTACTCGGATTTTAAAAGTAGCTAATCATTGGAAAAACTATCGAAAATAATGAAAGCAGATTCGAAATTTTCATCATATTCATTCACAGCGTGTTGCAAGCTAAAAAACAGCATCGACATTCTGCAACGTTGTTTTTGAAATGGCCGTACATTCATGAATGATGATATGCTGTAGTCCCCAAATATTCAGGTACTTGGTTAGTTTATGGCATTCTTCCCGAAGCCCTATTAAAACAGTCGAATGGATTGCAATCTTAATAGTACGAGGCCAATCAGTAACTTTGCTTCTGATGTCAGATCAGACAATGAAATTAAGCAAATGAAAATTTTCCACCAGAAAAGTTGAATTTAGTCAATAGTGAACGTACCCGTTAATGTCCTCCAACATAAATTAGCTTGCTCTAGAAAAATCTTCCAAGGAACTATCCGGGTAGCATATCCTGTTTTACAATATAATACAAAATTGGGTGATATTATAAAATTTAATATTCAACTATATAATATTACAAATATTGTTTAATAGTACAATATATGTCTGCTACTATTGGCATAGGGCCAATAAACTGGGCTACTCCTTAAATCTCCCTGCTGATAGAAAAACCAGAACTTGCCTGTCGCGCCTTGCCAGTGGCCACCTTAAATGTCTTATTTTCTCAAGGTGCTCTCTGTGCCCGAAATGCCGCCAACATCAGGTCTCTGCGAAACACATTCTAGACTGCTTAGGACTTCTTTGGGAAGAAATTTATCCTTCTTCATTCCTCGTTTTTGACTTTCTACTTGTCAACGGATTTTTGGATTTGGTCTGACTAAATCAGACCATGGAGATTAGCAACAACAACATGTGTGCTACTAGGTAAGGATGCACATAGATTTTAACAAATTGACTTAACTGAACGTCTCCGTTACAAAAAAGGGCACAGTTAAGTCTTTGCGGGGTACAGTTGTCTAAAGGCTCGTTGCGTACACAGCATTTTTTTCTTCTGTCAGTATTTTGCCGAGACCACTCCCAGAAATCAAATGCTTACACACACGGCGTTTAAATTCCGACTCCGCCGTAAGAGTCAGCATCATTTCATCAACAAATAAATTTACTTTAACCGTGTTATTTAAACTAAGTACTGCTTAAGGGTAATTTGAAAGGAATAGAGTACAAATTGTATCATTATTATCTTGTCGTCGAATGAAGAGGAAAAAAAAAGGGGGGAGGGGTTGACTTATTTCGATTTATTCAATTAATGGGAAAAAGGATTTGGGATCTTGCATCTGATTATCGGAAAGACATCGGGCGTCTGCACAGAGTCCGATAAAAGGTGGATTGACCGAATCTTTATTTTTCTGCTTAATGTGTAAGCTCTAATATAATTCAATACACTACTGTTGTTATGTCGGCATCGTTGAAATAAACGATCAGAAAAAAGCGCTGTGTGCAATCAGCCTAACAATTTTTTCACCGCATCAAAGTAACATGATTTACATGATTTGTTATGATTAACATCTGAGGCTATATAATCATCTATCGCTTTCAATACACTTTCTGGTTTTATTTATAAATCTCTTGCAAGAAAAACCTATACATTTCAGTTTTACACTGTTCGATTAAAAGCCGTTAGCACTTTCTAAGAAATTCTGCATTTATTTTATCCTCAGACATTCAGGTTTTTGAGCGTAATTACAGACATTTCTATATTTTCACTATTATTTTGCATTCAGTGCTGCCAAATATCAGCTTAGTAAATATTATTATCATTTTGCAATTCAAAGTAACCGTTATAATCATTGCCACCTTTTCGGTAGAAATAAAGGTAGGATGACTCCAAACTATTTCTTAGAAATGATTTTTAATTGTGTGGAGATGAAATTCTTCAAAATGAGGGTTGATAAGTTAGAAAGGCAATTATTATTGTCACAAACTTTATTTCATTATTACTACAAAATTCCTAATTTTTTTTCCTATCATGAATTCAAATCATTTTTTAATGAAATATTTCTATTAAAAAAATTTATCTACTCTCAACGAAAACATGACATTAATAAACTTAAGTATTATGAATGATATTTTTAATAAATGCTTAAAAATTACTTGTCTTCAACATATTCATATAAATATGCCAAGAATATGGACAATAATCCAAATTTCAAATTATTGACAATGATTTACTCGTACTTTTAATAAATAATGTATTCCCAAATAGGACAAACGAACAATAATATTGCTAAGATAGTTTATAATATTGTACGAGATTCAAAATATTGAACAACACTGCAAAAACGTAGTACATAACTTTACATGTATAGCATCAATATCATTACAATAAAGGGTAAATACTTGTTAGGACCTCTTTCCATTTATGCTTTTCTTTTATCAAAACAAAACCTCTCCCCTTTTTCTGTGCATAATAATACAATTTCCTTTGTAGTTATGAACTTATACGACAAATTTTTGTACAAAAAGCCTTTTTCTTTAAAAACTGACCAATCAATTTATTAATTAAAGAAACCAGTTGAAAAGCGAGTACCATAAAACAATAGTACTTATTGAATACATTCTTACTAGAAATAATCGAGGCTATTATTTTAATGCATTTTTTATAACTACAGCAGTACACCCTGTTGATAAGAGTAAACAATCAGAATAAATATATAGAACACATAAATCAATTTTTTTTCTATTGTCATCTTAGATATCTTTCATTCCAGACTGTTATGATTCTCAGCATTATCATTTTAAAATGAATTTTACTTTTTGGAAAGGAACGACCTACAATGTCGCATCACTTAATTACGATTTACTTTTAATTTTTCTTTTAAAAACATTACTCATGTAGAAAAACCAATTTCTGCTGAATCACCAACAATGCAGATATCTGTTATTTGTTGAAATTTCACTTTCTCATACCGGTTTTTAATCGCTTCCTTCATGGTCATGAAAATCCCGGGTTTTTTTTTTTCCTTTTCCCGTGGGCTCAAATGGAGATACAATAAGTACCAACTAAACCGACCGGTTAACTACCGTTTTCTACCAACAGGTCTCGAGCTCATAATGAAAGTTTCTACTGAGTATAACGAATTTCGGAAGCAGATTTTGAGCTGATAATTTGTATCGAACTCTTTAAAAAACACCATCTAAAACAGTTTTCTTTGATTTATTAGATAGACTAAATAAACAAAAAATATTAGCAGTTTGACCAAGCAAAATAGAAAACAGTTACCAAAACTTATCAAAATAGCGATAATATTAATACAATGCTTTTGATATGATTGACATAGAATACTTTGACAAAATTAACACAAATGAACACGAGTGATCGTTTCGAAACTTGAAGATCATTTCATATTTTAATGACGTGCTATTTATATTCTTAAAAGTTATCGGAGAGTGTTAATCAAGGAATACATTTAGTTTAACAATACTTAAAAAAGCATTTATGTATTTATTTTTACTTATTTTTCAAGAAAATTATGTTTCCTCATTCAATTTCCTAATTCATTTTTTTCTGGGTGCAAACTATCCTTATTGCAATAAGAACTCGTTAACAAAATTTATAAGTGATTCTAGCGCTAACAGGAAAAAGTACACAAAGCATTAACTTGTTAAAGTTAACAAGTTGCTTTCTTAACTTGTTAATGTAAACTGATTGTAGATTTGTTAAAAGGAAAAAGCTTACTTGTTAAAGTAAAAAGCTGAGCAACACTCTAGAATAGTTTAAAGCTTGAAAATTGTTTACTTAAAAAAAACCGAAGAAAAATATTAAATGGTTTGGTTTGGAAATTTATTATCCAACTATTTGAAATATTTTATTAGAAATTATGGTAATCACTTTATAGGACACTAAATATCAAAAAGAATGTCAACAACTTTTCAATGTGAAGACTTTCGAAGGAAAGAGAAGATATGCAACAGTAAATCTCAATGTTTATTGCCTTGATTTGCATCTTTACGTTGTAATATTTTTCGACTATCTAACGGCAAATTATTCAGAAAATATAGAGCGTCTGAAAGAAAATTTATTTGCTCCTAAACTAATTCTTCCTAAAGTTTACCCGATTAAAAAACTTATGGAAGTGGCCAACTGCCATGATTGGTACGCTAAATAATTACTGGAAGCCTTTTGTCTTTCAAAATATTGCATTTACAAACGATACAAAAGAAATCTGTCCTTGGAAATTGAACGTTATTAGAATCGGAACTTCTCACTACCAAGAACATTTTTCAGTACCATAGCAATGTGCGAAATAACAAATTCGAATAACTCTAGTGTATCGAATTTGAATAACTGTTTCATACTCTAGTGGAGAATAAAATCATTAAATTTGCAAGTCGAGTAAAATATGGAAATTTTATTCTAGTTTTTTTAAAAATTCAAATACGTATATTGCTTATATAAAATAATTTGCTGAAGAAAGCTTTTAAAATTATTCTTCAAGAATACCTGGAAATGAAGCCTACATTCTATAGATCAACAATCAATAAGTATTTTATAGAACAGCCAATTGTTTATCAACAGACTTTTCGATGAATAATCGCTTTTTAACGCAAAGAATTTTAAAATATGTTAATGATCTTTTATGAAAATTGTTTATCACGGATTGCTTTGACTTATGTGATATACGACAAGAGGAAGTTATGACCTTTTAATTAAAAACGTTTACCATCTCCCATATTGAGCAACCGATGGAATTTGGAATTAATGGGGGAATATACACGTCTCTTTTTCTTAAATTATATTATTTCTCACCAATTAAATGTCACGTTTCCATTTATTGAAATGACAGGTAATACTTCAATAGATCAAACTAAACATTTTAATTACATTAGTGGGAAGAAACATTTATTAAAAGGCGTGAAAACTGAGGAAATGGACCGCTGTCTGATTTTGGTTAAACCTCCAAGGTCTCAACCTTCACGATCTTGTTATGAGTGGAAAGGCTTGTGGGCTTTTCGAATATAAATACATTTCAAGGCGTTGCAAGCAAAAACTTGAAATGCAGCTGTCACTTAACGGTCTCTATGATTCATATTTGGGATGAACTAAAAGTTATTTTCGAATTTCTTAAAGATAACATTTTGGTGGGGAAAAAAAATTCGAAATCGATGACGAAAGTGGGTAAATAAAGAGGTGAAAATGTCTCCGATTCTGAAAAAGGTCTTCTAGTTAATAAATAACTAACAAGAATTTCAGATATTTAACCAATAATCAGAGTCTTTAAATTAATATTTGATCAAGTAAAATTCTAACATATACAGGGAAAATGTGCCCGAAATTTGCATACTATATGAAGGATAAGCAGTATCGAAGAATGACAAATATATACCGCTTATTTCTGTGATGGGTAAATCCAGAAAATGTGTGAATTCTCGAAAAATATTGTTTCCGAATCTACTTTAGCGACTAAACTGGAAATTTCAAAATATGTTAAAATGGAAGTTTAGCTATGAGAAAAAGATTAACATTCTGAAAAAATGCAGTAAGTGTATAGTAAGTACTTAGAAAATATTTTTCGAATAGTGTTGAAAATAATATATGATATTTACATACTTTCACAGAGTATCGTATTTGTTAACTGATATAAATTTTTAAGCATATTTCAGAATCCCTATTTTATGTCTCAGCTATTTTAGCATGGACATGTTAACATGGAAATGCCCCTTTTCTTTCTAGTTTACACTTTCACATTAGCGCAAGTTAAACACTGCTTTATATTCAAGAAATTAGAGTATAATTTAAGAACATTATCAAACATATTTTCTAAATTCATTTATTGAGGATACATTTGCTGGATTTACTCTAATGAAAAGTTTAAGCGATTAATTTCAGTTTCATGAGAACTTCTGTCGTTGTGGAAGACATTCTTTCAAATTTAATCTAAAAATATCCTCTTCTCTTTCACCCAATATCACACTGGAAAGTTTTTGCACTTATATTAGTTCTAGAATTGTTTGATTGATTGATTGATCAAACGGGATTTGGAGATTTTTCACTTCAAAGGCTGTCATTCCTGCATTCACAAAGGCTCTATCCAATAAATGTCAAAAAAGTTCAGATTTTGAATTAAAATATGAATATTTTGTTTATTTTAAAAAATGTGGCTTATGAATTCATTCAATCGGAAGGCTTCTGAAGGGCTCAAACTCAACTTGTTCAGAAAATATTTCGAATGATTGAATATCTTGATGGTCTACATAATGATTTATTTGAATTTATTATACACTAGCCGCCTTTGGCGACCAGCTGGATCGCCATGAGTAAAGCGTTCTAAAATTTTCAATTAAATCACATATTCATTAGCCTTGAAGTAATTCCGGGCATTGATTGACCTGAAATTAGTATTTTCTTTAAGATGATGGTCGGAAAGTTCTAAAAGTACACCTTTTCCCTAATAATATTCTTTAATTTTATAAATCCGCCAGTTTTAACCATCGGTTATGCTTCCAAAATATTAAAAAAAAATTTCGATGATGTTGCCAAAATATTAAATATGTTTTTTTTAAAGAAAGCGAGAAAGGGAAAAAAAGTATTAAATTAATGATACAGATATTGCAAACCATAACATAAATATGCCATTAAGTCGGGATTTCAATGCATATCCTGTCAAAATTCAATCAAGTTTACCGTAAATGAAGAAGATTTATTGAGTTAATGGTATACATATTGCAAACGATTGTAGAAACCTTTGCTTTGCATTTATTTTTCAAAGAAAATATCACATTTTATATTTCTTTTATTTTATCCAGTCACGTGCTGAAAGTTGCATTTCTGTAGATTTATTTTGCGATGATATTTTTTTTATTTGAACTTCCGGCATTCTTTTATTTTATCCAGTCAAGTGATAAAAACATGGTTAAAATATTTCTTTAAAAATTCATTAAAAATAGAAGTTTACATTATAAATTAAAAAAACTGATACCATTAGAAAGCTAGTTTTTTTTATCTTTAAATTGATATAAAAACCATGTTTGTGCAATAATATTTTCGGAAGTTATAGCGGAAAAACGTCGAAATTTCGCTTAAATTTTAATTAATTCAAATTCTAATTAAAAATTCGAAAAAAGGGCTCCGAGGTGCACATTCCGGACCTCCAAGGTATACATGTACCAAATTTGGTAGCTGTAGGTCCAACGGTCTGGCCTGTAGAGCGCCAACACACACACACACACACGCACACACACATTGAGCTTTATTATAAGTATATAGATTGAATTATTCCGAAGATTGAATTTATTCAAAGGGCCGGGTGTTATTAAAACTACTGAAAATTCTTGAACAAACAATATTTACCCTTTCGTTCTTTCACCAATTTGGCGTTGGTTTTCATACACGGATTTTTTTCCAACTTCTTTATAGTACTTGTATTTCTAAAAATCTTTTGGCGTTCTTTTGAATTTTGGTGAGGAAAAGTATATCTTCCGTTATAATCCAATGGACTTATTGGCTATATTCCGTGATTGATTTTGCGATATAATCTGTCTTTTCATTCCATGAAACTGTAGAGTGTCCTTGGATCCAAAGGAAGAAAAAATGTGGAACAGAAATCGTAAATTAATAAATAGTTTTGAAAAAATGTTTGTTGCTTTTGGGAAGAAGATTCCATAATTGTGACAGCAAACTGAGGGAAAAAATGGATGAAAAAAAGTGGAAAGATTTCAATACTTTGGGTCAACAACATTTCAGTGTTTACAAAAAAACTGGAATCCTTTTTAATTCCTTTCTTTTATAAATCATACATATATCATAATATATAATTCTAAATCTATTATTTTCTCAGTATTTGAATCAATAGCAACCGGTTTTAAAGATGGTGGTAAATGGAATCTAATTAAACTAATTGCATCATTTCATTTTTAATGCGATACTGAAAAGTTAGCTTCTTATAAGTGGAATTTAGCACTAAAAATAGAAGCACTGAATATCTCAAATGAAACCAGATTGAACTATCAGGGTGATTCTTACATACTCGAAGGCATAATTTGTTTTGTACTGAAATTTAAATTATGACTGAGTATGCGTAATTAACTGAATTTCATATTAAATACAGGAACAATGGTAATTTCAAATTTACAATATCTAAAACCTAAATAGAATAGAAAAATATTTGTGTTAAGAAAGTAAAGTCTCTAGTTTTAGTAAAAAAGATTAATTTTCTTTCCAAACTTTTACAAATTTTTTAAAAATACATTTTTCTTAGGGTACTAAAATATAGAATTTTTTTTATCATTTTAATTCTTTAGTTTTTTATTTATACTTCATTATAATAAATATAGAATCTTCTAATTTTCATTCTCAAATTCACTACCAGATGTCACCCGTGGTACAGAATCGAAACGTAATTATATTAATCGATTAACAAATAAACCAATTTTGGAAATATTAAAATAACGTACAGTCGTTAATTTCATTGCGAGAATAAAAAAAAGTACAAAGTTTCAAAATACTGGCATACTAAGAAATTTTAAAATCGATTACAAAATTCTATTTTTACAAATATAAATAAGCTAAATAACAGTGTATAAAAAAATGGGAATTCACAAGAATAAAGGAAAATTATAGTCCGAAAACTATAAAACTGTCAAAGAATTGATTTGCACAAATTTTATGAAGCATTTTACCTTCTAAATCAGAATAATAGAATATGAATTTTATTGTGCACTCAATGAGATCTTAAGTTTCAGTAAGAATTTTGTAAACATGTAGGCATTTCAGACCTACGGTGACATAATAGGTTCGTCGTCACGATTCAAGCCTGATATTCGGACCTTTTAACCCCTTCCAGTAAGATTTAAGAATGCAAAAATTATGGGCGAAACAGCCATTTAATTTTTATTTAGGAAAACTTAGTTTATTTTATAATTCTAACTAATTTATAATTATTAATTAAAATTATATTATTGGCATGAATGTGATTGTAATTTGTAAGTTCGCATTCAACATTTCTTCAAAAATCTCTAGTTATTTCGGATTAGGCCCTAGTTTTCATGTTTACGTCAGGCACTCGCGTAATTTTTATTTTATTACAGGAACAAAATGTGTCTACGACTCCTGAGTATTCACAAAATTCACTTATAAGTCGCTTCTTCTTGCATACAGTCGACCACCTCGCCACCACTGAACGTAGCAGTATCTACAGGATTTGTTGTCGTCGACTGCTGAACTTATTAGTCACTATGCGTGTTTTAGTCTTATTGGTAATATTTCACTATCATTAGTTTCAATATCAGTATCAGTTAAATGTATGCTTGCTTTCTGATTTTTCTGAATCACTTTGATCTTCTGGATTTACATTACTCTTATTCATTAAGGTATTTATTTCACTGCATGTTTAGCATTTAGTAAGTCACATGTTCAGGCGAAATGTTTATTTGAATGAATGAACAGTTTATCAGAATGATTACTAATAGTTTAGCCGTAACTTGTTCCAAGACAATCAAACGATATATGATAGTGATCTATGATATCATCAACATAAGTAATAAAAGTGCATCTGCATTTAATACACTAGAAATTATAAATTAAAATAATTATTATATTCAACAGTAACCTTAAGTCGCTTGAGGAGTATAACTCGTCACGCCATATTGCACAATGACGAGTATAGCTCGTCATTGTGCTATATGGCATGAAAAATCAAAGACGAGCTATGCTCGTCATTTTACGGGAAGGGGTTAATTAGATGACTCCCTCTTTGGTACCTCAAAATTTTAGTAGCAAAAAGGAACCGTCTATTTAGATGCATCGATACAATTACACAAAATTTGTGAAGTAAAAGCAAAGCAAGCGACAGTCATCGTGTCAGTAAATTCGAAGAATAATTGAAACCATGTTTAAAGAATTTAATAATACAATGCTATAATTGTTAAGGTACATATGTAAATTTTCAGATTACCTATATAAATAAAAATGAATGTTTGTTACAGTCAGGTTTGAAGACCAATAAAACCAGTCCATACACCGAACGTCTACACTTTGTCCCCAGCAATTTATGAGCTAGATAACCTATATGGACATATTTATCTTCCATATAAATAAATAAAAAATGTTTGTATGTCTCTTATGGCTTCCTAAACGGTTCATCCGATTGCGATGATACTTGGTCAGTTTATTGCTTACATTTACGGGATAGTTATTGGGATAGAACAATGATCTAAAATAAAAATAATAAAAAAATTCGGATCTCAACCGCATCTATTTACCAAGGATAAATCTCCAATAGCTAGCCGAGAAGACAGATTCAGTAGAATGACCAAATCCAAGTTAAAGGATAATATTGTATAGCTATTGAACAGAAATCTCCTGCAAGTCGTTTACAGAGGTAACAACCTCGTTGCAGATTATGAGAGAAAATTTCGGGGAGACCAATACTTGAGGTTTTCAATTTTAATTAAATGTTCTTAATTAAAATATTCTTACTTTAAAAATCAATTCTCAAGCATAAACGAATACTTATTCTTAAGAATAACAGTAAAGTTAAACAACGATAACAATACTTATAGAGAATTAAAAAGCTTCTTCACAATAATTGCCCTCCTAATTTTGATTTATAATGAAAGTATAAAATAATTAACAATCGTTACCGTTTGATAGTAATGAGATGACCATTTTACATTATGCTTATTATTATTAGAATGCTGATTATCTGGTAAGACTAATGATTTTTTCATTATGAATGCAAATAGGGTACTGAATTCATCAAATAACATTTTATAAAGATAAATTGAAAGAATATTACTGGATTGTCTGTCCCTGTGCGTGCTTGTAAGCGTGCGTGCGTGTGTGTGTGTGTGTGTGTGGAATTAAAGTATTTGCAGACTTTTGTCTCGTTTTCGAAACATCAAATTATATTTACTTTTCTAAGACGTAATGATAAGAAGAGGCTTTAAAATTTCAAAATAACTGCGTACAAAGTTGAAAATATTTTATTATAAAAATAATAGAGTAGGATGCCAGAATAAGAGAAAAGCTATTATTTTAATTGGCCAATTACAAGAATGACAAACCCTTATTTCTTGAAAGTTGGCCGATCTTCAAGCCCTAAAAAACGATGATGTATTCAAAATGTATATAATTATAAATCAGTAAAAAGAACTTGATATGTTTTGTCTCTGATATTAAACTAAAAAAGCTGCGTTGAGATTCTGGTATTTCAAAATCTAGATTGGACTACATTTTTATTTATTTCACAAGAATTGAAATGTCACAAGAAAATTCAAGAGCCGCGAGAATAATACCTCTAAGAATTCCCCTCAAAATGGCTTAAGGTAACCGACTACGTTCGAAGGAAAATTTTTGAAAATTTGATTTTTTAAAAACTATTTTTGGTTTTTAGATGTATTATCAATATTAAACACTATAAATAAAAAAAAACATTGTGAATATATTTTCAGAAATAGGATACTTTGTGGTAAATTTTAGTGAAATTTAACCAAAACGGTTCACACTCTACACAAAATTGTAGCTTAACAATCCTATTTTTCTTTGCACACAAGTTAGAGAATAGAATGATGAATGAAATGAACTAAAATCTAAGAAAAATCATGAGACGCGAAGAAGCTACGGGTAAAAATATACGTATATAGGCATTTCTTTTATAAATTCACAACATTTCATTTTCTAAAAACACCTATAACAGAAAAAGTATTTCACCAACAATAAAACTCTTGGTTCATTTCATTTCCTATATTACTTAAAACACACGCTGAAATGTTTATGTAAAATACCTCTATTAACTTTGGGGATATCATGTTAATGGTGGAGAATTTTTATGAAATTAAAATTGAAGTTAAAGACAAATTTTAGCTGAAAGATAAATTTTGCTTAAAATTCCTCTGAATAATAGGTCAGACCTTCCTTTTCTAAGAAAAAAACAAATTGTTTAGGAAAGAGAAAAGTCTGAATAACAAGAAATAAATTTTTTTTAAGTGGTCGAATACCAGTGTTTTCAACGTAGTCGGATACCTTAAATGATATTTTATTAAAACACTTATTTAACCTGATTTGTTACATGTTTGTAAAAACGGAATAATTTCTTTCCTGATAGGTAAGAGTTTTGTAATTTTGAATACTTTTTTGCCCCAGATAAAAATTCACTTTTGTAATGTTTGCAGAATTTAAATATCAGCTTTCCAATTAATTTAATTAAAATGACATTACAGAGTAGCATCAGTTGGTCATGAATGAAAAAATTTAGATATTAGTCTATATTAATAAAAATGAATGTTTGTATGTCTCTTATGCCTTCCTAAACCGTTCATCCGATTGCGATGAACCTTAATGAATGGAATGGCCGCGAGGGTTTTTGATTTAGTAAAATTATGTTCCAACAGATGGCGCACGCATCGTTTCGGTGAGTTGGTCACTGGGCTGGCCTCTTCCATCTCTTTCGTCCCTCGATGCCAGAGTCAGTGTACAAATGCCAGTTCTCTGTGAGAATGTATCATCGTAAGTGAAATTCAGTTTTCGCAATTTTTCAAATGCTCAATTTTTTCACTGAGCGACCTTTAACACTGCAATCCGTGTGTTTGGTCCTTTAACATTTCATTGAATTCATTCCATAAATTGCTGATTAAAGCTCAACAAATTTAAATTAATTTTGTATCGTGATATGACTTTTCCCCCTATCTTACTGCATTGGCAATAGAATTTTTATTGGAGAATTCCGAATATAAATTATTATACACCCCTGAAAATCGCAGAAAATCAAGAAAAATTAAACACCATTTAAGTTTTTTATCGATAATTTAAATTCAATAAAACATACGATTTAAATAAATTTATTTCAATAAAAATTAGCCTATGAAAATTTTAATTAATTTTCAACGCATTTCAACGTCACATCTGTGCAGTTATGTCTCCCTAAAAAGTGAGCAATCTGTGGTTCTACGTCTCAAACATGAAAGAAAAAGGCAACAAAAGCCTCAGAAACAAACGAGCAAAGAGAAACGAGATTAGAATCCAATCGAGAACGTAATGTTCGAGTCCGTTCATCTGAAGCAAACGTGCAACGAGAATCCAGTCTGCAAACCCATTGAATTCAAGGCAACAAAACAATGCACAACTCCATCGATATTGTAACGAATCAAGAGGAAGTTGTCAATTATTCAATTAAATTCTTAAATTCACTTGATTTGCAAGGCATACCACTGCAAATTTTAACATTGAAAATTGGAATGCCCATAATTCTTCCGACGATTTCCAATTAAACGAATTGGGACAAATTCTGTTTATCAAATGAAGTCGCATGCAAGACTATTGATCGGCGGCATGCCCAAAATATTTTGTCGCATGCCGTCGATGGCACGCGTACCAGTGGTGCGCCCATTCTGAACTAAAAGGTTCGAGTGACTTAAAAGCAGAATTGGTTTTATTTTTGAAATTAAATAAAACCAATTGTAATTCTATTTAATTTCAAAAATAAAACTAATTCTACTTATGACTCACTCGAACCAAAAGTATTACTATAAAACCAATTCTACTTATAGCAATATTTTTTACACTATTTTAACTTATTATAAATAGTGTAAAAAAGTATTTCTATATTGTATACGTACATTCCCATAATAGATAAAATGCAATTTGTTTCCTTGTACCTACAAATCAAAATAAAATGACTTGTAATAATATCAAATTGTTAACATTGCGGCTTACTGTAATGGATCCTATTATTCTATATGATGCTAAACAGTGACTATAAATGAAATAGCATGCTAGTCTTCAAATTTCAAACTCTTAAGGGATCTTTAACTGTTAAATAACTATTAGACACCTCAGCAAAGAACTTTAATAATCTTATACGAACTCAACAGATTTCGGATACGCAGATTGAGTTTAGTTTAGTTTAGTTATTTTAACGTCCCCTTGTAGAGCAGTACTAGGGCTATTATGGGACGGTCCTCGTGATTTTGAACCACGGTCATATGACGAGGACGACACCTGAGCAGGCACCCCCCCCCTCTCCACACCACCCCAGCGGGAGGACGTTTGGCCCAGCAGATTTAACGTGCAAGAGACCCCCTTAAGGCCTTATCACACGGCGAAATATCGTCTGCAATTTCAGTCAGCAATTTTCCGTTTCTACCCTCAGAACTGGTCAAGCAAGTTTCATAATCGACAACTTTTTCTAACCAGTTAGAAAATGCCGTCGGAAATATTGTCTGCAAATGAAATTCAACCAATCATGTAAAACTTTGAAGTGACGTCACACAAATAACGTCACTTTCGTTGTCGTTTGCTGACGGAAAGTGCCGACGTTATTTTGCTGTGTGATAAGGCTTTTATACGACGGCTCTTAGGTAGAATCGAGTCTCGAACCTGAAACCCTCCGGTTCCAAAGCCGAGACCTAACAACCAGGCCGCTGCGGCCCTTCCGGATACGCAATGAATTCAAAATAATATTTACGAATTGCATTTAAGTATAAGCGCGCATTTTCGTCCTTTAAAATGTTTTTTTTTTAAAATATCATTGTAATATGATAAAAGAAAATTAGAAGAAGTGTACCGTGAAACTGAAAATAACGACGAATTGAAACGACTTTCACATAGCAAATGACTACGGATATTTAGAAAATATTTATACAGTAAAAGCTCTTTATTCGCGCTTCCTTCATTCGCGTTTTCACTATTCGCGGCTAAAAATTTCTTTATTCGCTGATCTAATAAGTACATAATAATAAAAGGATTCCAATAGGTATCCAACCCAATATCCTCTGTAAATGACGTCAAATGGACTAATAAAAAAAAAAGATCTTATTACAACTTTGTCTGAAGTATGTTGTTAAATGCAAACTGCGAACATAGCCGAAATCGCGAATGGAATAGGATGAGATGGGTTCGAACAGTGAATCAAGTGACATTCAGGAATATTCAAAAATAAATAATTTTTGAAGCGATTTCGGTCCAGAAATTGAACAATCATAGGCTTAATACAACCTCAAAGTTTTTGATTTGCAGCGATCAGACCTCTCAAATCCTTATTTCAACTAACTTATTCCATTCGGTTTACTGTAGAAACTAGTTTCCCGACTGTCATTTAATTATTACTGCGTCTTACCGTGCAGATACGGAAGAAAACTCACATTCAAAACAGAAGTAGCTCACAGGTCATCACCAAGGTGAAACTAAGAATTTACCTTTTTAGTTTTATTCGCCAATAGAATTTATTGCATTCCACAAACAGAACGAATTACGGTGTACAAATATCTATAGAAGAGTTTTGTTTTCTTACTTTATCTTTCTGAATTTCGACTTTTTTTAAAACTGTTTTGAATGTGAATTTTCACTCCAAACCATCATTATGCTTTTTAAAAATCTATTACACCTTTGGGTACACATTTGATTTTTTTTCACTTAGAACACATTTAAGTTTATGGACAAGTAAGAGCGATTGATTTTTTGAAGAATCAGAAATTCATGCACATTTCTACCCAAACAAATGCATGACATACTAATTCAAATGTAACCAAAGAATTAGATTTTTTGTAACCGCTTTAGGTTGACCCTTATATCAAACAATCATACTAAGCCAAATCAAGCTTTGTATCCTCTAACGTTTGTTTACCTACCTTTGCATACCTCTAAAATGATAGTTTATGGCATTCAAAAGTTTTTTAAATTCAAATATTTCTGTAACAGTCGATCAACATAATTCTTAAACGTCTTCAAATAATGACAATACTAGAACAGTATTAAATTTATTACAAATTTTGTCTATAAACCTCGATTTATAGATATTTTGTTTTACAAATACTGAATTTTTAACATTTGCTGTATAACATTCTTCGATTTCAAGAGTTTACGAACAGGTTTTATTTGCTACTATCTTAAAGAAGCAGTCCAAATTAGAAGCAAGTAGAAGAAG
>JAPMOQ010052872.1:1096013-1115550 GCA_026543055.1 Argiope trifasciata | reverse complement strand
CGATTTATAGGCATTTTGTTTTACAAATACTAAATTTTTAACATTTGATTTATATTTACAAAGCATTCTTTGATTTCAAGAGTTTATGAACGCATTTTTTATTCGCCACTATCTTAAGGAAGTAGTCCAAATTTCATTTGAAGCTAGTAGAAGAGGAAGACAGAAAGAAAAAAAAGGACCATTAGAGAAAATTTAAACTTGTACAGTTTTATAAAGTAATTTTTAGATACCACATTTGGATAACTGCTGGAAGATAAAAATGTGCGCAAATTAGGAGGTGAAATGAAGAAGGAATTCGAGTAACTAGGAAATTATTTTCAGAACGTAGATTCCTAATAGCAGACGTATAGTGCACAATAATGTGCGATATTAAACAATATTCGCAGTATTGTATAATATTGTTGAATATTTTATAATATCGTACAATATTTTTACAATATTGCTCAACATTCCTTGCTACCTGGAATAATTAGAAATTATTACATAATATATATAGTAAAAGCTCCTTATTCACACTTCCTTCATTCGCGTTTTTACTATTAAAAAAATGCGACCCAGTTCCTATATTCGGGCTAAAAATTTCTTTATTCGCGGATCTAATAAGCACATTCATCAGAATAAAAGGATTCCAATAGGTATCCAACCCAATATCCTTTGTAAATGTCTTCAAATGGACTAATAAAAAAAGTAGAATAGATCTTATTACAACTTTGTATAAAGTATGTTGTTAAATGCAAACTGCAAACATAGCCGAAATCGCCAATGGAATAGGACGAGATGGGTTCGAACAGATAGAATCAAGTGACATTAAGGAATTGCTCGAATCGCAATATGAAGATCTGACTGAAACCGGCTTGGAGGAAATGTTAAATTCCCAGCCCATTGAAGAAATGACTTCAACAAGCTCTGGAAACGTGACAATTAATTTGAAAAATCTTAGTGAAGGTTTGAGAATGGCAAATCAGCTTTGCGATTTCTTTATGAACATTGATCCATCTATGGAACGAAGTCTTATTTTTAAGAGGCAAATTGCTAATGCGACTGCTGCGTATCAGTCTGAATAGAAGGAACTTTTGAAAACTGCCAAGCAAGAGAAAATGACAAAATTCTTCAAACCGTTGCCTAAGCCTAAGCCTAAGATAATTAATCAAAATGTTCAAATACTTTCATTAAATTGATTTATATTATATATTTTATTTTGTCACCTAGGAACGTATTCCCTATAATCCCATATACATTACTATTCTGTATTCACAGTTTCTGTATTCGCGGCATATTTATGGAACATAAACCCACCGAATAAAGAGCTTTTACTGTATATTTAATCTTATCAGAATTACTCGGACTCATTGATTCTTCCAAGAAAAAAAATGAATATTTTTCCCATGAAATAAAATGAAAAACCAACACTGCGGTATGAAGTACAGTTAAAGTGTGAGTAACGATAATTTTGGCAGCTGTAATGAAACGAATAGTGGTCTAATTAAACCAAGTTCAATATTCAGAAAGAATTTCGAACTTGCATACTTTTGCTCTGAGTAAAGATTATGAAGGACTGCGGTTTGTGACATCCCGAAAACCACCGGATAATGACAACTTCAGGAGGTTTCATCCACCAAATGCCAGCCTAATTAAACCCGCTCTTTGCATGAACTTAAAAAAAAAAAATGTCACGATTACCTTCCAGATATGTATCATTGGAGCTAAGCGATTACCCGCCAAAACCGATGATCCACTAGTTGTGAAAAGTGACCCCGGGAGGATTTTCGTCTCGAATTCTACGAAACAAGTTCTAGGTCGTTGGATAGAAGTGATTGCAGGACTCCAAGTGATGGGAGGGGGAGGGCGGTGTTCAAGGACACCTACCTCAAGCTACAATCTCAGGTACGCGATTTTTCTCCCCCTAAGCAGTTTTTTTTTCTTTTTAAAAAAATCCAAAACGAAAGAAGAGAGGAGGAAATGGCGAGTTGCTTTCATACCAAAAGGAAAAGGTTCCTTTCTTAGCCTCGAAATTCGTTCTCGTAGATTCGTTCAGCTTAAAACAAAAACAGTAATGATACTCGATATCTTTTGCGAATTCAGGAATGCGAACCTTGTTGGCCACTGACTTCTAAAAGAAAAGGAAGAAAATGGGGCGGACACGTTTCTGTTTGTTTGTTTTTTTATAAAGATAAATGTGTATAGTATCTTATTTCTAAACAGTATTTTTTCCCCCAAAATTTATATAAATGCATACAATATCTTATTTCTAAACAGTTTTTTTTCTTTTGAAAATTATAAATGCTTATGGTATCTTATTTCTAAACAGTTTTTTTTTTTCCTTATTTCTACACAGTCAACATTTTTTCCATGTTTTAATTAAATTTTATACAATGGGTTTGCTCACACCTTTTGAGTAAGCATAGTGTAATTTAAAATGAATAGTTTCTATTAATTTATTTCTAGCTAGGTTTATTCCTTGAGAAGCTTTCTTAGATTTGGAAATATTTTTGCAGGTTCTTTTCATTAAACTGATTTATTATTATTATTATTATTATTGAATGCATGAAAAACAAACCTATTTAATTCTGAATTTCGGAATTATACATGCCATAAATATTTTTAGGGTTCATAGTGGATCATAGCTAGGTTTATCTTTGGAAAGTTTTCTTAGCTTTGGAACGATGTTTGATATCTTATGCAAATTCAGAAATGCGAACCTAGTTGGCCACTGATTTCTAAAAGAAAAGAACGAAAATCGAGTGGACACGTTTTTGTTTGTTTGCTTTTTCTAAAGATAAATGTGTACAATATCTTATTTCTAAACAGTATTATTATTATTATTTGAAAAATAATATAAATGCGTACAGTATCTTATTTCTAAACAGTTTTTTTTTCCCTTGAAAACTAATATAAATGCGTGCAGTATCTTATTTCTAAAAAGTATTATTATTTTTTGAAAAATAATATAAATGCGTACAGTATCTTATTTCTAAACAGATTTTTTTTTCTTCTTGAAAACCTAACAAAAAATCATCGACTATTTAAATTTATTTACAAAAATTTTTTCTGCTCGAATTGTCTCATCTTTTTTATTGAAATTAATACAAAAATAGTTCAAACAAAGCATGGAATGAATTCAAAAATTCAATTGGGTATTTTTTTTTTGTTCAAAGTTTTAAAAATAATTTCAATTAACAAATACTACTGATTCAATGCAGCATTCTGAATCCCAAGATAATAAAAAAAAAAACCTATAGATTTGTTTGATATTAATTTTATTATAAAAATATCAAATGCGTATTTTTTACCGACGTTTTAGCGATCACTCCTATATATTTTGTTGCAAATATTACTCATTTGTTTGACAATAGTGAAGTAGATTTAGTTTAGTTATATTAACGTCCCATTTTAAAGCAACACAAGGTTGCTATTTTGGGATGGATCTCGTCATTTTGAACCACGAATAGTGAAAATTTTGTTTCTGTTATTTTTTTTTTTATCAATAAACGAATATTTTTATCATGAGTAGAGTTGGGTTTATCAGTTAGTATCGATTCGTAAAAAAATTAATTAATTGGACGCTAAATATTTTATAATTTTCAAAAGATAATGCATTCAAATTATAAGGTTTCCTTTTTAATATGACACTGTCCTCAAAAAAAATAATTGCGTAAAAAGTAGCTTCGAGAATTACTCTAGATAAACCAATAAATGCTTTAATGGAAACTAAAAATAGAAGTAATTTTTAATAGACGCTTTTAAAAACAACCTCAAGCAAGGAAATGTAAATGACTGGCTTAAAGATAAATAAAAAAGTAAACAAACATAAAACCAATCCCGATTTTTCTTCCGTATTTAAGATTGCCCGATATAGCACATAATACTAATAATGGAGCAATTTATTTAAAATGAGTTTTGGCCAAACAAAGTTGGATGCTTATTTTATAACAAAGTTTGATTGCAAGAGATGAAAAGTCAAGTTTTTATCGTAACATTATCTAAGTTTCGCTCTGGGAGTGGGATTTCAAAGAAAAAAAGAATGACTGTAAATGAGATATTTTAAACGAATAGAAATTAAAGAAAAATTTAGTGCTTGATTTGTAGCTTCATTTCCTAATTTACTTTACAGGGGGAAAAGTCGATTTTAATCTTGTTTTTAACAGCTCATAATAAGTTAGACGTTTATTTGGCCCTTCTAAGCTTCAGAATATTACATACCTTCTCTAAAGGCCAAATAAATTGTTTAAAGACATGAATACCCAAAATTATTCATCAACGAAGATTTTTTCAAAATCTTTCAATCATTTTAAAAAGAAATTTTCGAACTTCTTATCATAAAACTGAATACGTTTCTTTCAATAATATTCTTAGGCTTCTTTATTGTATTCTTGGCTTCCTAATTTACTTTAAAGGGGGAAAAGGCGATACTAATCTTGTTTTTAACAGCTCATCATAGGTTAGAGGTTTATTTGGACCTTGTAAGCTTTATGATTCTACATATCTTCACTAAACGCCAAATAAAGGGCTTAAATGCATGAATACCAAAAATTATTCTTCAACGAAGATTTTTTAATCTTTCAATCCTTTTTAAAAGAAATTTTCAAACTTCTTATCATAAAATTGAACACGTTTCTTTCAATTGTATTCTTGGGCTTGCTTGATTGTTTTTAAGGATAAAAATGGATCATGGATGGATGAATCATCGACTACCACAATCATCTAAAATAATTTGTCTAATCAAATTTTATAATAATTTTTTTTTAAAAAACTGTATTTTGATTGCATTTGCAAAATTTTCGTTTTCTTATTTTCGTGATCAAAATTTTCCAGTGAAACGTTTTGCGTTTTAGTATTTTGATAAAGAACATATGACAGAATCAATGTAATTACTAATAGTTACTCATTAACTACTACTACTACTAATTAAAAGAATATATGATCAGCGAGAGCTTTTGAGTTAAAGTTGCAATACATAAATATGTTCAACGTTCTTGTACATGACAGCTGTAATCATCCAATTTTTGACAATGTGTTTGAAAATTACACCTATAATCACCTATCGAATTCAGTTATAACAAAAAATATCCGAATGCATCAAAATTTCATTTTTCATTTCGGAATTGTTTCATTTTAAAAACTGTCTAAAGGCTCAGATTTTTTAATTTAATTTTCTTGGTTTATTGTAATTGTTTGTATGAATCTTTATCCATCGCATGGAATATTATGTTCAAAAGTTATAATTGAAAATTACCAACTCGAGTTGCGTTGATTTCAAATTACTGGTATAAAATACAATAGTAATGGCTAATGAAAACAATTTTTCTAACTTTATAACTAATCACAGGGTCATACAAGCTTGTCATTGACTGCTAGTTCACAATTCAATTTTTGACAGCTATAACGATCATTTTTTAAGAAACAATTTTTAAATAAAATAAATGTCAGCTATATGCGTTTTAACGGTCATAGTCGTCCTCTGTTTCAGGGACAAAATAAAATAATGTCATAATAAACAAATAAAGTCAAACTTTCAGAGCAGAAGTCTCATATACTTTCCAGTCACTGAGCCGTTTTTGTTGGGTATGATAAGAGAATTTTATTTTAACGAAAGCATTTATAGAAATTAAAAACATAAAAACGAGAAAAAATTATGTACAAAATTTCCGATTTTAGTAATTTTCTACTTTGTAATAGTAAAAGAAAGACATCTGTTTGAGAGTTTTCCTGGAAAATTGTGTTACTGTTCACTTCCAGAATTATCACTTCCAGGAAAACTCAACAGTTTTTTTTTTGTTTTTTTTTCATATAACAAAGTAGAAAATTACTAAAATCGGAAATTTTGCACATAATTTTTTCTTGTTTTTATGTTTGTAATTTCTATCAATGCTTTCGTTAAAATAAAATTCTAATAAAAGAAAAGAGTTGTTTGAGGGTTTTCCTGGAAAATTCTGTTACTGTTCACTTCCAGAATTATAACTAATTCTTAATTTGCTATGACAGTACAGCATTTAAAATAAATGCGTTTCTTCACATAGTTTTCAAATTAAAAGAGCACGACAATGGGTTAACCCTATTCTATAGAGAGATCGGCGTAATTTCTAAGATTAATAAAAATTATCTGAATGATTTCTTCGTAGTCTTTCTCATTGAAAAATGTGGCATTTCTGAAATGCCTGGTGAACGTTTTTCCACCAAAAATAATTCTTTAAATGACTTAATATACATGATGCAATCTTTTCTACGTAAAAAAGATGTTGAATACTGTATATAGCATCATTTGGGATCAATAGAAAAATGATAAACTAGGAAAAGTACACTTTATGAGGTATTTGATTTTCCAATTGTAAATTAGTTTATTTAAAGCAATGACCGAAGTACGTTTTATGTCAAAACTACTCAAACCGCAGCAGTAGCTTATCTAAAAAATGACCTATTCAACCATTATAAAATTTTAATAAATATCGTTATTCAAAATCTCAATTATATCATTTCTTTTTTTTTATTTTAGACTGCTTGTAAACTAAATTTATTTTACATTTTTTTAAAAATACGTTTCTGTATCTAAAAGCAGATATATTTCATGTGCTGAAATTTCTGTATCTAATATACATGAAAAAATTTTAACTATTGAAAAATTAGAGGCTATATACAGTGAAATTGATGACTAACCAAAAGTTGAAGTTTCTGCAAAAGAACTTTACACACAGAAATGTATAAATGAATTATAAAGATCAATACATTTGCTATATATCCAAAATATGAAACATTCAAATTTTTTTCTGCATTTGTTCAATGTTTCATATTTTGGATATGTAGCAATTTTTTTTTTCTGAATTTATGAAATTGTGCATTTACAGATCTCAAAGAGGGGAAAAAAATCTCTAAGTGAAGCAAAAGTAAGAACGCTTGTCCTTCAAAGCCCTTAAGCGATTTTCTGTTCATTTTGTTTAAATAACAGGATCTAATCAATTTCAAATAAGACGGCTAAAATATTTGAGTTCCAGCGGGTATAAAACTGACATTTTTTAAATTGATAGTTATAGCCTATGGAAGTCGCAAATTATTATCGGAAAATACATTCTTGATCAACGATTTCGTTTTTCTAATAAGCTCTGTAAATAATAACGCAAATTCTTTGTTTTCCGTTCCGGTTGCAGAGCAGTGTTTCACTGTTTTATCATTTAAATTTCAACTTTTTAAAATTCTTTTCTTTAAAACTTATTTAAAAATTGTTTTCAAGCAATTTCCGGATAGATTTGAAGAACCGGAATCAAAATTAAATCTAGTCTAGATTCCAAACTTACTACTCCAAGAATTTAATCACCTTCTTTCCGAGAAACTTTACGAGTTTCAGCTGGGTAACTCTTAAATGTTCCACCTGTTACCTACATCCTCTGAAATAGCAGGAATAGGGAACCTACATCCTCTGAAATAGTGAAATAGCAGGAAAAGAACACAAAACTAAAAAAAATGAGATAAAAATATATTGGAACCAAAAGTTAGAAAATCCGAAAATAAAATTCATAAGCTCGAATTTTTAACCACGACTGAAAGTTGTGCAAACCGTTTTTTTTTTTATTATTATCCTTCCATTTTTATCCTGTTAATTAATAAACAGTGAAACATGTTTGTTATTTAAAAACATTCAAATGATGTAATGAAATTACGATAATTTGCATATTTCTAAGTTCGAAAGTAAAATACAAATGTAGATTAATATGAAAATAAAAGATATTTTTTCGAAGGGGATAAACTATTCAAACTGTATTTTGATATGATTTGTTTGGAGGAAACTTATCGATTCGAATTTGTATGGAAACTGGTATCAAAATACTAAAAGACTTAAAAGGCAACCGAAAAAGAGATAGATCCAAAAGATCGTAAGGCTGTTTAACAGCTTCTCGCCAACCACAACACAGTCGGGACGATTATTAAGGTCCTACCTACCGAGTATATCAAACTAGCACATCAATTCTAGAGCGATTCAAAATGGCTGATACCTCACTTGATTTTATATGAAAGAGGAAACATAAAAGAGAATTTCCACACTTCAACCGAATTCAACTTCTAAAATTTTCTTGTCTTGTGAAATTAGACATTGTGAATAACAGTTCTCTTCTTTTAATTCTATTCGAATATCATAAAATAAGAAATTTATGTAGGAAAAATATTCGATTATAACTGAAGAACCGAAATAATTGAGGTTAAAAAAATACCCCCATGTTGGTTAGTAAAGCAATCAAACTTGACCAACTTTCTGAAGCACATTAAATATTTAAAAGATGAAAAACGAATATGAAAAAAAATTCGGATATGTTAACATGTCATAAGCCAATAAAATTTGTCATTCACAGATGCTTCAACATTAATGATATCGTAATCCTGAATTGAAAATGATATTAAAGAATTTTTTGTTTCAATTTATCAACTACTTTCTCACGAACATTATTTTTATAATTAAAAAAGTTAGAGAGAAACATTTAATTTCGCACGAAAGCTATTAAAATAACTCTTTCAGTGCTTTATAAAGAATTGCTTCTTTTCGTAATAATTTATATTCATCACCGTATTATATAATCATTAATCTTAAAAAACGCAAGAAAAATAACAATATAAGATTGCATTCACTTAAGAAATAAATAAGAAATTTTTTGTTTCCATTTAATGTTTTGTTCTATATAGAATACTCTACTTCAAAACACTATACGTGACATTATTTTTAAACTATTTTCTACACTGTTCTTTCAAAGTTAGAAATTATCTTTATAACTGAGTAATTATTTATTTATTACTAATATATCGCAGCGCATTATTTTATAAAAGAATATTTAAAAGCTCCTGGTAAACGCTATGTACTAATTTCTGCATCAAATGTTAATTTAGACTTCAATATCAATTTAAACTTCAATAAAGTATAAACAGTTGTTGACATCTATCTGTCAACACAGTACTTTTCAGTGTTAATTAAGAGATTCAGCGTTAATGAAAAATTTTACTCAAATGTCTCAAATTTTTCATTAATTTGACTCGACAAACTTCACGCAAAATAATGTATACAAGTGATGTCAATCAGATAAAATTAACTTTTTATCGTTTTTGGATCGTTAAAAAAATAACATTCAAATAAGGTAAGGAGGAATCAGAACCAAGAAGCCAAATTTAACAGTGAACAGTTAAAAAGTTCTGATGAATGTCATTTTATACTAAATCTAAAAATATTGATGATACAAACTACTCATTCAAAGGAATGTTCACCTTTTTCTAAATATAACGTACGACAATCCGGAATCATAGCCAAGTAATAATATTTAACAGTGAACAGTTAACAAGTTCTGATGAATGAAATTTTATATTAAAAATAACACTATTGATGATACAAACCAACTCATTCAAAGGAACAGTAATTTTTTTTCTAAGAATTACGGGGGAAATTCCTATCCAGTAACCGAAGATAATGATAAAATTCAAAATTCTCTTTTTGCCGAAAGGGATTTAAAAGATTGGTCTTAAGAACTTGATTCTAGTTAACAGAAACTAAAGCTTTCAAATCAATATTTTTTACAACTATACACCAATTAAAATATGTTACCTGTGATTAACATTTCCAATATGCAGTTAAACTCCAAGAACATAAATTTTGAATCGAATTTACGTTTACAGATAAGCACATACACAAAATATATTATTCAGATAAAAATTACGTTGAATTTTAGGGAGCATTCAATATACAACTAAATAGAAGATTCAATATACAACTTAAACAATTCGGATTCAGCCATCCGAATTGTTTAGCTGCATATTGAATCTTCTATAATTTTATATAGAGCATTCAACATAAGATATTATTCAGATAAAAATTAAGTTAAATTTTAGGGAACACTCAATATACAACTGAACAAAAGATTCAATATACAACTACACAATTCAGATTCTGCCATTCGAATTGTATATTGAATGTTCTATAAAATTAAACATTAATTAGATGAGAGATATTCAATTATTAACATTTCCAATGTGCAGTTAAAGGACTCCAAGAATATAAATTTTGTACCGAATTTATGTTTACAGCAAAGCACATACATAAAAGGTATCATTCAGATAAAAATCAAGTTAAATTTTAGGGAGCATTCAATTTATAACTAAACAGAAGATTCAATATACAACTGTCGAATCTTCAACAAGAACAATTTCGAACTTTCAACAACAACAATTCGAATTCTGCCATCCGAATTGTTTAGCTGTATATTGAATGTTCCAAAATTTTATAGAGCATTCAATATACAACTAAATAATTCGGATGGCCTCCTCTCGGAGTCGAGCGATAGGGGGGGTGTAGAAAGGGGAGAAATTGATTCGCGTCCCCTTCCTGACGGAAGATGCCAGAACAAGCGGAAGCTGTGGACCCTAAAGAGTGATGAGGTTGAGAGGGATGTAAACAAAGCGTCCACTTACCGATGAGTGGGAGCAATCGTCACGGGATGAGTTGCCGCTTTACAGGCTCTGGAAGTGAGAGAAAAGAACGAATTAGATTCCCCGTGAGGGAACGGCGTCCTGAAAGGGAAGCACCGTCCGAGCCGATTGAAGAGGAGAGCCACTGGACGTGTAGGCAGAGTGGGAACCTTGAACGAGTGCCGACAGATGGCGCCGCCAAGGGATACCTGCAGATGCGACGCTTGGCGAGTGGGGGGGGGGATGACTACTGTTTGGATTTTCAACTTATTCTTGACCTCTCAAGATCATTTCGTGAAGTAGACTATTGAGTGACGCAACAGGGGGAAATGGGGCTCTCCCTTTCAATCCACTCTTCAGGTGAATGTTAGTTGGTGGACACGACACAACTCAGAGCAATCAGGATTCGTAAGGAATCAATCCCTTAAAGCAATCCTTGAATAGAAATACCTCTGAGTAACAGAAATATTGCTAAGGAATATCTCTTAAGCAATAGAAATTCCTTAGCAATATTTCTGTTACTCAGAGGTATATCTTTTAAGCAATAGAAATACCTCTGAGTAACAGAAATATTGCTAAAGAGTATCTCTTAAGCAGTTTATGAATAGAAATACATCTGAGTAACAGAAATATTGTTAAGGGATATCTATTAAGCAATTCATGAATAGGAATACATCTGAATAACAGAAATATTGTTAAGGAATATTACTTAAGCAATCTATGAATAGAAATACATCTGAGTAACAGAGATATTGTTAAGGAATTTCTCTTAAGCAATCTATGAATAGAAATACCTCCGAGTAATAAAAATATTGCTAAGGAGTATTTCTTTAGCAATCTATAAATAGAAATACTTTTGAGTAACAGAAATATTGCTAAGGAATCTCTTTTAAGCAATTTATGAATAGGAATACATTTGAGTAACAGGAATATTGTTAAGGAATATCTATTTCAGTAACAGGAATATTATTAATGAATATATCTTAAGCAATCTATGAATAGAAATACCTCTGAGTAACAGAAATATTTCTAAGAAATATCTAATAAGCAGTCTAGGAATAAAAAAAGTGACTCGTGTTTAAAGAGTTTTTGCGATTAAAAAAAGTGATTTAACTAAAGAATTAAAAACATAACTGAATATGCTTCATTTGGAAGCGCTTTCTTTTGAATAAACATTACCCAAAGCAATCCTTATAAAATTGAAGAAAATAAAACCTAATATTGAACCGTTACATTAGCTTGACTGCGTACAAACATCGAAATATTCATAAAAATGAAAAAAAAAAAATATGACATAGTCAAATCTCATAAACACAGCTACAGTTGTGACAAACACTCATGATCTTAAAATCCCGAGACTTCGAATGCTAAAACCCAACAAAGCAAATACTTTAAAGTAATATTATATTATTAGTTAAATATTATAGTATTAGCATAGTGTATTTTAATGTTTAAGAGGAAAAAGTCTGGTAAATGTTATTGCCTAAATTTTTTTGTCTTACCTTATTCAGATAAAATTCAGAGTATTCTTTATATTTCAGCAGTATACTTTTCCAAAAGTAAATAAAAAAGATCGAAGTTGGATACAACATTTTGAGATTGATTGTTTTAGAAAATAATTTTGAAGACTGAATTTATTACTTATTTGCATCAAGAATTTTTAAAAAATCGCATTGAATATAAAATCAAAAATGATATTTTATCAGAAGCCAATACAAAATTAAAGTATAAATGATTTAATATTTCAACTAAGACTATCGAGCTCAATGCTTTTGCAATTTTTTTCCATCAACATGTATTCTCTCAAAATAAATTAACTTAAATCTAATAATACCGCAATATTTTAAAAATATCTATCGTTTTTCGACAGATATATATTTTGCAGATACTTTAACTAATATTAAAATATGTAGTATTTACGTGTAATACATTTTGTTAGTTTAATAATATGAAGTGATATTAAAATCATACAATACCAATGAGAAAATATTCTGAAAAAGTCAAAGTTATAAATCTATGCCTCTGCAGATTCGTTATATCCTTGAAACTAACAAATGAACAAGAAAAATAAAAACAGCAGAATGGTTTTGAAGTGAAATAGTTTCTAACCGCAAGAGGCGGATTTCTCATGAAATCGAAAAACCTTGTCAGCAATCGACAGTGATGAGTGAATATTTTTAAAATGTCTATCGTTTTTCGACAGATATATATTTTGTAAATACTTTAGCTGATATTAAAATCTGTAGCATCTACATGTAATTCCTTTTGTTGGGTTAATAGTATGAAGTGATATTAGAATCCTTCAATACAAATGAAAAACTGTTCTGAAAAAAAAAAATCAAACTTATAAATCTATGCTTCTGCAGATTCATTCGTTGCATCCTTGAAACAAACAAATAAACAAGAAAAATAAAAACAGCAGAACGGTTTTGAAGTTAAATAGTTTCTAACCGCAAGAGGCGGATTTTCTCATGTCGAAATCGAAAAACCTTGTCAGCAATCGACAGTGATGAGTGGGTGAGAAGAAATTTTCTTCCGGAATTTTTTCCCTTTTCCCTCTTGCACCTGCTTGTAGCACATTTTTGAAACAAAAATTAACAAAAGAGTTGTAATTACATGAATCATTTTTTGGAGTCAAGAGGTTAGAATACGACTCAAAATGATACGAGTGGTTGTTTCAACCGGGAAATTTATGCAACTTATTGTGTTTGATGTTAAGTAGAAATACCAAAAGAAACTTGAAATATTGTTCAATAAATTCGAAAAAATACATAAGAATTTCAACCAATAAATAAAATAAATTGGAAACTTCTATAAAAAAATCAATGACATCGTGTTCAGATTTTAATCATTTCTCAATACGTATGTAAATCTTCAAAAAATTGATTCAGTAGATATCTGTTCCTTAGAAAGTGTTTAGTAACTATTTTATACGGAAAAGTTGTCTTTTTTTGGAAGTAGAGTTTTAATTATTCAAGATCAATGTGCTTTTTTTAACTTCTTTCGGGCAATATACAAAACACGCGTCAAAATTTAGACCAAATTATGTACACGCGTCAAAATTTAGACCAAATTAAGTACACGCGTCAAAATTTAGACCTTTTAATTAAAATATATTTTACTGAAAGAATACACAAACAATTTAAGCACATGCAAATAGTCTTTGACCAAAAGAAATGTTTACATCTAAACTCCAACATGACATATTCTGGAGGCGAGTAAAATGATGTCATATTTCCGATATAAATTAAAGCTTTTACTGGTATAATAGGAGGCTGGAATTTATGCAGTCTATTACACTGCTATCATTTTCAGCCACTTTGCTGTTTTTGCATCATTAAATTCGTGACGGCGTGTAAAGCCTCAATTAATCTAACTTTTCGTATATTAGATAAGTTATTTTAATTACATGATCAGCTTTCTCGTTACTTAACCCTTTATTTACTGACGGTACTTAAAAGTACCATTTAAATCTAGCTTATGGTTTTACTATATGTATATTTTTGCTGATTGTATTCTAAAGAACACGGATAATGTAACCAATGTAACAAAGTTAATATAAGCTAAAAGTAGGAATTAAAAATATAGAATTAATAATTGATTCAGATATTTCTTTTAATGACATTTTTTTTTAGGGTTCCCTGGGAATATTATGCAAGAAAACTAAACTATTGGTGTAAAAATGCAGTTGAAAAATTGATGGCAACATAATTTGGTAAATAAAGGGTTGATATACATTCAAAAAGTCAACAAAACACAATATGTACAACAGTTTTCGTTAATTATCAATAAGTTCTGTATATTTAACCCCTTCCAGTAAGATTCAAGAATGCAAAAAATGTGGGTGAAATAGCTATTTAGTTTTTATGTAAGAAACCTTAGTTTTTTTTATAATTCTAACTAATTTATAATTATTAATTAAAATTATATTGTTGGAATGGATGTAATTGTAATTTGTAAGTTCACATTCAACATTTCTTCCAAAATCTCTCGTGATTTCGGATTAGCCCCTAGTTTTCGCGTTTACTCTAGGCACTCTGGGTATTATTATTGTTTTAAAAAATAATTTTATGCACATAATGTGTTTACGGCTCCAGAGTATTCACTCATTAATCATTATGCGCATTTTTGTCTTCTTGGTAATATTTCACTATCATTAGTTTCAATATCAGTGCCTCCAAATTCAATACACTAGAAATTTTAAATTATTATATTCAACAGTAACTTTAGTCGCTTGAGGAGTATATCTCGTCATGCCGTATAGCACAATGTCGAGTATAGCTCGTCATTGTGTTATATGACATGAAAAATCAATGACGAGTTATATTCGTCATTTTACGGGAGGGGGTTAATTGTTCTCTTAACAGCAAACAAATACACTGATCTCTTTTATTATTAACCAGAGTTAATTCTTATACAGCTTTTAACAAAATATAATACGAGGTTAAGATATTTTTATACAGGAATTCAGTGAATTCGGAGCGATAGTTCTAATTATTCATAAGTCGAAAACAGAACAGGAGATAAAATTTTAAAAATTAAGAGCAAATGCACAAAAAACTCTTCGGAACTATACTGATGTTGCAATCAAAAGTTTCAATCAAAGGCTTATGTACAGTAACTCTTTACGATTCCCTTACAGACAAGATCTTTTCAATATTTTGATTTTAATTTAAGATATTAATTGCTTTGGCGATCTAAAATACTATTTTCCCAACACTATCCTTCAGGAATTTAAAAAAAAGATATATAATTTAATTATTTTTATTTTTTAAATTTTCATTATATAATCAAAGGGAAAATATAGTAATAATTTTTTTTACAATAAATTAAAGTGCAGTATATATTTTGGGCATTTGTATAGATAACCATAAGACAACGTAGAAAGCCAAAGAAATTGGCTATGATATCTACTTGTTTTTTAATGTAAATAACCTTTTCAGTCATAATAATAATAATAAACTGTCTGGATTTTTCTTATAATACTAACAATTTTAATTTTAAATTAGACTCCATTAAAAAGTTTCAATCATTTATAAAGATTGTTATTTATTCATTCCAACAAAAAAATTCGCATAAATGAGTAGTATTTTTGGCACTCGTCAAAGAAGCAATGATCAAACCTCATCTCAGGAACATTCACTTAAAATTTACATTTCTAAAGAACATCATTCAGACCTTCCAATTTGGCATACAATTCTCCATTCAATATTCATCACCTTAACTCAAGGGCTCTTTTTCGCTTCCAGTATAACTTTTTGCAGGATTGTCCATTTGTATTCTTTTTTTTTCCACTCAGCATATTTCTTCCATTGCTGAATGGCTGCCACCTTTCTTACTTTTACTCAATGGAAATTCCAGAATGGAAAATAGGTTGGAACTTTTCTAACTGGGAAATTCTCATTCTTAGTTATTACAATCCTCGCGAACGTGTCTTCCCATGTCATTTAAATGAGCCCCATCCAGAGCCTCCAGTCACGAAACGGTTAAAAATAATAACTAGCCTTTTTTGAGCGTAAATATCCGGCTCAACAACAACAGTTCTTTGGAAAGAATCGAGAAAAGGTTAACATTTTACGTCAACAGAATTTTCCGCTTAATATCAAATTTTATTCACAGAAAATGCGTGTTGATTCTCCATTTCTCCCATAAAACGAAATATGCTACAAAATGAATGACGTGCGATAAAATGAATACATTTTTACTGTCGAAACAAAGTAACTGGAAGCCATGGATTTAAATATTAACAGATATTGCTTTTTGCTATCTAATATATAATTATCAATGCTTTGGAAAGAATCGAAAAAAGGTTAACATTTTAGGTCAACAGAATTTTACGCTTAATATCAAATTTTATTCGCAGAAAATGCTTGCGGATCTTCCATTTCTAACATAAAACGAAAGAATTGTTGACATGCGATAAAATTGATACATTCTTACTGTCGAAACAAAGTATCTGAAAGTCATGGATGTAAATATTAACAGATATTACTTTTTGCTATCTAATAGATAAGTATCAATGAAAACAAAATACTTTACAAATAGGCTTTTATAAATGATTTTAAAAAGCACAAAATAATTTGATCAAAATCTGGGGATCAAAATAGAAATCATAAAAGTGCAAAGCCTTCATTAACATTTCAAATAAGTTGCAATTATAAAAGTATGAATTTTTTAATAAATTAGGAACTTTCTTTAAAATATTTTTTTGTGGTTTAAATATTTCCATTGCCTCAAGCTTTTACTATTTTTAATACAATTTTTTTGATAAAATATTCTATTTTATTTAGAATTTTATCAAAAGTCCGTTAAGTTTTTAAAAACTTTTATTTAGAATTATTTTATACTTTATAGTCTAATATACTCCATAATTTGTTATCATGGAATCCTATAATAAATTTAAATTTAAATTTACTATCAGATACTACTCTCCTGTGTTAACTGAATCTCCTTAACTAAATTAAATGCGATCAAATTATTGATAGTTAATCTCTAAAATTAATATAGCAAGGTATTTTCTTCAACAATACATCTAAATAAAATTTTTAAAGTCCCAGCATATGATAAAATGAAAGAAAAATTATTGAAAAACAGAATTTTATAAATGAACACAAATCTATATAAAATGAGGTTTAGGGTAAATACCAAAACAACAGTCTCCTCCCCCCATTTTTTTAAAAACTATAATCTACATGATACACTTCTTCCCTACGAAACTTTAGGCCAGAGAATATTAACCCTTTGCACTCGGAAAATCAATACAATGCAAAATTATTCACCAATTAAGAGGGCTAGTTTATTATTTCAAAAAACGAATATATTATGGTTTCAAGATGAATTTCGCGGAAAATTTAATTTAAATCTTTTTACCATTCTACGTTAATTTAATTTACATCTTTTTACCATTCTACGTTAATTTAATTTACATCTTTTTACCATTCTACGTTAATTTAATTTACATCTTTTTACCATTCTTACGTTTTTAACAATCAAAATTGAAAAATGAATAAAACGTCGAAATGATGTACAGTCTTGAATGGTAACCATGACTCAAATCTCGAGTGCAAAGAGTTAACTCTGAAATTTCAATGAAACCCAAGTAATCATATATGAAACATATTTGAAATAAGATTGCTATTTCACAGAATAGCCTTAATTTTGTAATTTCAAACAATTCCAATTTAGTTAATGGGCTTTTTAAAATATAAGTACAAAAAAAGGAAAGAATACGGAAAAGGAATGTCAAAGGACAAAAAAAGCATAATTTGAACTAGATTTAGTTGCACGAGCAAAATAAACAATAACAGCTTCTTTTGCATCTATTATGGGTTGGTGATTCAAACCCTTAAATCTTCTATATAAATAAAAAATAAATGTTTGTATGTCTCTTATGCCTTCCTAAACTGCTCATTACTATAAAACTTTGTCAGCTTATTATTTATACCTACGGGATTGTTATAGAGATAGTACAATTATCTAAAATTAAATAAAAAAATTTCGAATCTCAACCGCATCTATTTACCAAGGATTAATCCCAAATTACTCGCCGAGGAGACAATAGATTCTGTTGAAATATTAAATCCACGTTAAAGCTTAATATTTTGTAGTTATTGTAAACAAATGTTATGTAAGTCATCCTCAGAGGTAACAATCTTTTCACAGATAATGTAAGAAAGCTTTGGGAAGACCAAACCTGGGGGTTTTAAATTTTAATTAAATTTTAGCCTTTGTTGCAGTAAATATCAAAAATATAGTACAAATAATTTTGTACATCTTAATTTTCGAAAATTACCTTTTAAACTATATTAACTATCTTATGGTATAAATAAATTAAAGATTCACGAGATATAATAAATAGTTTCTTTCATTACCATTCTGAAAGAACAAGTTTTCGAATTCTAAAAAAATACACTAATCTAATATATAAAATCGAAAATTTGTTTGCTCGTATTTTATATACTGTTGTACTGTTCATCTTATTTCGATAAAACATTGCCAAATTGTTGATTTATTGCACATATTTTTTTCGGCGACAGCAACGCGCCGGGTTCCAGCAAGTTTAACTGGTAACAATAAAATGACTTTCTAAAAATATGAAAGTTAATGAAGATTCTTTAAATCATGTATGTCCGAAATAATAAATATAGTTTAAATTGAGCTAAATTAAGAGCAGTGATTGAAAAAGGCAAATCTAAGCTGTATACATAATTGAATAACAAATGAATCGTTGAAGATTCATTTATCTCGATACAAAGTAAAATTACATGCATCTAGAAAATAAAGTTTTACCTATTATCTAAAATATTCATTTCCATTAAAAATGCATCACATGCCGAATGTGATTCAGAAATGTAAATGATCATGTGTTCATATCAACATGAAACATACATGTGAGAAAGGGAGGGACTAGCATTCATAAATAATGAAATATCTAAAAAAGTTAAAGATTTTTATGCAAAAAATATATCTGATTTATATCATGTTAATTTAATCATTAAAATCAACGATGCTTCAAATAATTTTCATTAAAAGTAATTTGAAAGTATTTTTCAATTTAGTTATATTTTGTTTATAACAGCAAATTACTAGAGCAGTTATTTTCACTTGAAAATAAGAAAAAGTTGCCTTTTTCATAGGCAATATATAGTAAAGAATGTCTGGAGACTTAAACTTCTTCTAATTAGTTCAAGCATAAAGTTATGCATATAGCAAATCTACTCCTGAAATAAAGATCGACTTATGTTTAAAATCGCACACAGAAAAAAAAATATAAATAGCCAATAAATCCTTTTTTTTTTTTCATTCTAAGTGAAAATGGACTAGTTAACGATTTAAATTTTTAAAATTTAAGTGGCTGAAAAAACTATTATGTAAATTTACCATCAAAATTAAATTTATTATCCAGATTATGCAAATTTTTATCCGATAATATTTCCAGAAATTAATTGAATGGTTGATTTTGAACACTTGCCTTTTGATTCATTAAAAGTCTGTTTGAATTCGAGCTGTATCCCCATTCACCTGAATGGGCTAAATATACTTCAGTGATTTGAAGTCAAATAGTCTGATCACTAATGAGCCAACAAACACAACATTAGATAGTCTG
>JAPMOQ010052872.1:1064088-1096003 GCA_026543055.1 Argiope trifasciata | reverse complement strand
CGAACAAACTCAACATTGTCTTTTAATATTAGTAGAGATAATTGCACAGTAGATGAATATTTTAATCTTAAGGACATATCCTAATAAAGTTAAAAATTGTATTTAATAAAAACCGTTTAGAAAGCTTTTATTGAAATTTCACCAAACTTTATTTAATCAAATGCTTTCATATATTTTAATTTAAAAAGGCTTAAATAATTAATTTGAACTTCTGTTTGAATAGCAATCTTCCTTTCTTAGAAAAATGCAAAACAAATGCGCATATTTCTTTGGCTAACAACTTTATGCGCATCTTAAACAACTTTAGATAAAATACATTTGATGCAGAAAGAAATAATAAAAATTATATACATTATTTGTAGAGGATCTAAAAATTTGAAAGTAATTTTTTTTCAGAATTTACCTAACTCGTAAGAGCATTTCTCTGTATATTATTTTGAAAATAGGAATAAAACATTACTCCTAATTTATCGCGTTCAGAAGAAATTAAGATGTTGGAACGGTATGAATATGGAGGTTATGGCATTTTATTTCCAGTTATAACTTGAGCTGTGAAGTTAAATTTATCTATCATTTTCTAGGTGCCTAAATATTAATAAAAATGTTCAAGTTTACTCCCCCTCCTCATCTATGGAAAGATTTTCATAGATAAGATCATTCGGAATTTCATAGATACGAATTTTATTCATAGATTTTCAGAAACAGATTTTTTATCATCAAATACCTGTTTCAGATCAGTATTTATTTTATTTTGAGAAACAGAGTTCGTATTGATTTCCAGGTTGCAAATATTGTGTGTGTTCTCCTTCACCTGATTCCAAACATTTTAATTTTTATGAATTTGGAGAACAAGAGTTCCTGCTATTCTCCTAAACACAACTGATTCTTCATTTCTTCTTCCGATAATGGTAGCAAAACATGCCTTGCCTACCTCAACCTAGTTATGCCACTATCTTTGAAATACGAATGAATTTAAATAAAGGCGTGTAAAAATACAAATGGAATTTCTAATTCATGCTTAAAATAAACAAAATCAGTTCAGAATTCTCTGACTGTTCAGAAATAGAATTATGTCGATTTGAAAGTATGTTTTAAAAATAACACCGATAGGAATAATTCAAAATGATTTTTCTTTCAGCATAAAAGGTTAGATCTAAATATTTGTCAACAAAATGAAGTTGAAGGAATCTATTTTTTGGCATCAATTCTTTTCTTGGAAATTTATCAAGAATTGTTTTATCTTATTCTAATTCTAATTTTTTATGTCTTAAGAATGCCAAATATCAAAAACTGTTTAAATTCAAAAGACATGCTATGTTCATGGGTTCGTCAAATGTGTTACATCTTATTTTTGCTCACACATTGTAATTAGGCTGAAGTGTTTGATAAGGATTGAAGAACAAATAAATTCGGGTGGAAGATAATGTTGAAATGAAACTATCAAATATCGGCAATTCGATTATAAAAAGTAGAATTCTCTTAAGAATTTCCATTAACATGTAATATTGAAGTCTGATTCATTATAAAAGAACAAAGTTAAGCCTTTAGGCCCAATTTTGTCCTCAAACATCGCTTCGGGCAAAAGTCAAAGTGCTTTGACTTAAAAGGCTGCGAATATCGAGGAGAAAAAAAAAAAGGTATAAAACTGACATGTTTTACGCTTTGGATCACACTATACCTGATCAAAAGCAATAAATATTCGTTGTTCTAAAGTGTCCTCATTTATGCTTTAAAACCGAATATGTGCAAAGTGAAAACACCTCACCCATTTAAATAAAAAGCCACTTATAAATCATTTAGCATTCATAGATGCTTCATTGGACGATGCTCGTTTACTACAGATTGATATCAAAATTCGAATTAAAGGTATAAGACAGTAATATTGCAAATCAATATCGTCTTTGAGTGAATAAAAATATTTCTGTTTCATTTTCCTAAATCGAAATCTTTACGCATTATAATACTTGTACGTAATATCACTGTACTTAAAAAATTGTAAAGAAAAAAATAAACAGACAAGGTGAGACATACAAAAGATGATTCTGCATCCTTAGCAGATTTGTCAAAACCGTGTCCAGCCACTACGTGGTTTATTTTTCTTTTTCTCTAGAAATTCCCTCCGGAAAATTCTTCACTTTTTTTTTTTTTTACCCTAACAGATTTTTTTAACATTTCTAATTTTTATAAGCAGATATTTTTTTTTTAAATTTTACTCTTGGAATAATGATCCGTAATGAACTAAACTGAAAAAATATTGCGATAGTACAGTTAGTAATTTATTTAAGTAAATATCACAATTTATACACACTTTCTGAATGACTTTTTAATCGTATCTTTTTTCTAGTAACAGGAAGATTATTCATAAGGATTTTTTTACTTACACAGCAGACCTAGGAATCCCCTCCAATTTTTTTTTTTTTTTACTTACACAGCAGACCTAGGAATCTCCTTGGGAAAATTCCTTTTTTTTCTCTTTATTTTTTTTAATACCAAAACAGATTTTTTTAACATTTCTAATTTTTTTCATTAGTAGATTTTTTTTAAATTACACTCTTGGAATAATGAACTATGCTAATAAAAATATTGCGAAAATAAATTTATAAATTTATTTAAGTAAATATATCACAAATTGTAATACCTCCTGAACGATTTTTTATATTATATATCTTTTTTCTAGTAACAGGATGATTATTTATAAAGATTTCTTTTACTTACACAGCAGATCATATTAATCTGATTCTTAAACTTTATCAATGACTATTTTTGCGCCCCTTCCCTCTGCCTACGCCCTAGGCGGGGACCAGTCTCGTCACCCCCTAGGTACTATCTTGAAGGCGATGATGCTTAACGAATTGCGTGCCATGTCACTGGCCCATAAATGACACCAATCTTTCCAGAAGGGCCAGGCTATTAATATATGTATAATGGACACTTTTGATGGGCATATCATGTATTTTGGCTTAGACCTCATGGGAAATCTTTAGAATATTCACTTAGAAAATCTTATTAAACAAGATGGTTAACTCATTCTTCGTTAGTAATAGAGTATAATAATGTGTTAATAGATAATTATCTACCAATAAGTAGTTCAACGGAGAAAATGGGAGAATCTAGGGTGGCTGAAAAAGGAGCCTCTGGTCATTTGAAGGGCAGTCAACCGAGACGACTGAAACGAGATCATGACAACTTCATTGTTTGACAAATATTCTCAAACAGCAATCGTTCATTGGAATCGGACACACTTTGTCACCATCCTTATTAGTTGCAGGCGAAGAGCTCAGAAATGTATTTAGGACTGTTGATTGATGTGATTTACGAAATAGATAAACTGCTAGTTTTAAATCCTACTCTGTATCACAAATCAAATTGTGTTTAAAGAATTAGGGAGTTTAGATTGAGAAAGTAAGCGATTATTAGAAAGGAGCTTCGATTTTAGATTCTGTGTGCAACGAACATAAGATATTGAAACTGTTTACTTTTTCATTTTTTAAATATAATCCGGTATAACAAGGGTTAAAAAAATACCGTGCCTTTGTATTATTTAACTTGTTACACTCTTTTAAGGATGGTATTAATAAAAGTAGCAAAAAGACAAATCGAAAAAGACCAAGAATAAAAATATATAATTGTTTATTAAAAATACAAACATCAAAACAAATAAAAACGTAAAACATTGATAAAAAATACTTTAAATAGATCATCAATTTAAATCACTCTTAATATTACAATTGATGGTTTGGGAATTTACCACATTCAGAGTTGCTTAAATTCTCCACTGTACTATTTTCACAGTTTTAAGACTTTGTTTTGGCATTCAAAATTTGATAAACCTATCCTCTTACATTAATAAAACATGAAATCAAACATTATTAAAAGATTACTTGCATATTTTTAAAAATTATTTTATCTAATCAAAAGGCTAAAAAGTACAGAATAATGCGAGTTTTAATAAAACATGAAAATCTAAAAAATTTGAGCAGCAAATTATTTTGTATTCAAAAGAACATGCAATATTCTAAGACGTGCTATTGAGCATTTTAGCTGATTTTTTTTTTTATCACGCAGTATTAGTGATCTAATAAGATGATTAATTTCATTCATTTTTTCCCCACACACGCTCAGTTTATTCAAATTTTCTGTGTATATCAGAAGAAAAATCAGCAATATATATCAGATTTTTTCGATTCTCAAATGGTAATGTTATAAAATTTTTCAACCTTCCGAGATTGCACAATAGCGCAAACTAGTCAAAAAAAAAAAAAAAAAAAAATCAGTTCCATATTGAAATCTTAGGGAACGAGTCAATAGTACCATTTTTTGAGTCTAGTAAGATTATCTACCAATTTCGTGGAAATCAAATTTTCTTTGATCCCAAAGATAGAAATCATATAGGTAAATATTTGGTGTAAAAAATGCCAATACGATGAAGCAGTATTACTATGTGGATATTTATAGATAACAAGTCGCATTCAAAACCAGTTGTTGCTGACTTGAGTCAATTTTTGAACGTTGAAGACCATTCGTATAGAAATAATTTTGCATTTTCACCATTATGCATAAATATTAATTTAAATAAATACAATTTTCTGTTAAATCTAGTAATTTTGAAGATATTTTGAAAAAGATTGGGAAAATAATTCATATTCGAGCTATTTAGTTGACATAAAAACCATTCCTTAATGCCAATTAGAGAATGGTAATTATGGCAAGTTTGCAATGTTTTATGTAATTAAAATAGAGTAGAACAACTTATGTCTTTAGATAAATCTTAATTATTTTAACTTCCTTCATGACACATTAAAATTTTAAATGATAAGAAAATAACAACCAATTGATTTTATTTAATCATGAGAAATCGGTTTTTGTGTGACACACTATACATATATTGATGATATATCGACAGATTGGTTTAAAAAAAAACTATTGAAACAAATTCATGTTACGGAGGTTTATAAAAATTTCACGCTTAAATCCATATTTTATATTGCTTTCATTATTATTAACATTATTACACCGTGAATCAAGCAACTAGATAAAGACTACTATAAAGTTTTAAAGACAAATGAAAAACACATACATGAAAAAATAAAATTATCCGCAATTATCAACTCATTATTCCAACTATTCAGATAAAAATCTGAGAATGGTATAGAGCATTGATTTGTAATTTTTTAATAACAGTATAACTTCATTGCAAATGAAAAATATCTAAATGCTAAGAACAAATAAAGGATTTGATTTAATTTCAGCGTAAAAATCTCTAGTAAATAAGAACTATCTAATACATAGAACATTTGAAAATTGGTCAGATGAATGTTAAAGCTCTTGTAATATTTTTATTTGCTTAGAACTCTGCTCATCATTTTGGCATGTGTATGTATTTTACTACTTTTAAAGTATTGATAAAGACTTTACTAAAAATCTATACAAGTTTATTAAAAATATATATATAAATAAAAAAAGTAGAATACATTACACAAAACGAACACAGGAGGAATATAAAATCTAACCATATTATAAAACCCCTATGTTATTTAAATTATATCTGAGTAATAAAAACAGGTAAAACTCCACAACTTGACATAAATGCAGTTTTGTGAATGTTGTTTGGTCGGATTCTTCAACTTTTACTTAGTTCAGCTCATTTTTCAGGATTCTATTTCATGAGTTTTTGATAACAATTAATTTAGTAAGATCTTTGATTTTTTCCCCCACAATATACAAAAACTTTAAACATTTGTAAGAATGCTGTTGATTTGAAATGCATTTACTAAAAGACACAATGTGTAACAAATGGATAGATATCATCGTTTAAAATTTAACATCAGTCATTATTAACTACTATAACTTCAGTTTTAATAAAATTTAAATTTTCTTGACTATTTCATGTCTGCGCACAGTTTCCTTCCAGTTTTTGTTTTTTCAAAATCAGAGAATTGCTTGTCAGTCAAAAACGACGTGAAAACTAAGGGCTTGACTGCTTTTCCCCTTTTCATCCTAACGGCCGTACTTCATTACAAGATGAATGTAAACAAAACAAGAACGAAAAACGAATGCATAAAAAAAAGAGACGAGTTTATTGACCATTTTGGCCGTTGATTGAAAAGGCGTTAGGGATGTGTGTCAGTGTCAGACAGGAAAGTAAAACCCGTTCAATTGAAGGCCATCGAAATGGAGAGTTTGTGCTTGACCGGTGATTGACTCGAGAAATGATGACTGACCGAAATTAGTTCAACTGTTATCAGAGAGAAGGACACCACCTTTCCTGAAAACTTGTAGGGATGACACATTGTATGCGAGCAACATTTGGCAGGCTTTCGCGAAATAAGGAAACTCAAAGCAATTATAATCCAACAATGTAATTGCCAGGCCTACCAGTATTTCAAATTGCATTGACAGGTTAACATTCTAGAAACCATTTAGGCGAGCTCTATCAGATCATCACGTTTAAGAAAAACAGTAATTCTTCTTGTTTGGTCATTAATCCAGCTTTGAAATCAGCCTTTTATTTTATTATCTAGATCTGAAGTGTTTTTCCACACTCTTAAAATGTATTTTATCAAGGGCAAAGACAAATCGTTCACAGCAGATCAAATTATTTATTTTTCTAACTTGATCCAAATTGCATCTTACAATAACTAGATACGATATACAAGTGATTTATTTTCCTAGTTTAAATTAGAGAAAATTTCTTTTGTGGCCCACGCAATTCTTAGATGACGCAGTTAGTACTGAGAATGCAGATTACAAGCTATGTCCTCAATGTTTTTATTATCAATAAATTACACACCTTCGGCTCGATAAGGCTGTCTTGTTAATATTCTACATTTTCTGTAAGTATTTTAGGAAAACTTGTCCATTAAAATAGCACGACTCTGTTGTTCATTTAAAAATTTATTTTTTGGACATTATAATAGTCACGCCTTTCGGTTTTCATTAGAAATCACAGAGCAGGGTTTAAAAACAATTTTAAAACTAAGTAGATGAACATCGAATGTTTTTATTTTCCTTATGATAAATGAATTAAACAAAACAGCTATTATAATGTCCATCATTTGAAAAAAAGTCACATCAAAAGGCAATATAGCGCCATGAACCAAACTTTTGATTTTCATTTAAATAATTTTATCGAAGTAGTAATTGCTGTTATAACGGAAGATATACACCTGATTGCCATTTATATTTGAAAGAGTCATCAGCTGAAGATTTGAGTAAAGATTCAAATGGTTAAAATCGAATCAAGACATTTCTTTTACTATTGCTTCCATCATTACATACTAGGTGCCCCAACAACAAGGAACAAGCTTTTATTTTCCTAAATATTGTGTCGAGACATATGTTTAAAGTTATGAAGTTTCATCTAATAAAGTGAAAAGATTCTTTGATATCTCTGGGAGTAGATAATTTTTTTAAAAATTTCATACATACCTCAGGATGTAAAAATGTCAAACAGTAAAATGTTTCCCTTACACTCATTTATGTACACGAAGTTTCTCACTGGTTAGTCAAATTTTATGTAACTCTATTCTAAGTGGTTATCGATTTATTCAATTTTGATTGACATTATGTTTGAACTAAGAAGAAATCTAACTTTGGCAGTACACACCCTATTGATCTTTATTGGCAGAACTCAAAATGCCTGTCTTATGTCACAAGTGAAGAAACGGGTCGCATTTGCACAAGTACTGTTAGAATGCAATTTTATGTAGTTTTCAAAGATTTACATGTATTAATTACCGATTCTGTCCTCTTAATAGTATTGTGATATGCATATTATCTCTGATAATTATAGTGAAAGATTGGCTCAAATACACCGGACAGAAATATAAAAAAATGATCCAAGATAATGAATTTTTTAAATAATGCAGAACATTTTACTCATAGAACTTTGTGTCCTTGTAGATGAGAGCAAGAAAAATATTTTATTCACCGATTTTTTAAATTTTAGACCACATAAGGCTTTCATTCTTATAGTGTTTGCAGGAAACCCTGTATATGCTAGAATCAGACTATGAATGTAATGGCATTCATTGACAGCTTGGTATTTCACGCATTAATTTATTACGATACATATAATTAACAAACAAGGTGTTTCTTTTCGGGCTATTCCACTAGAATTACTTTAATCTACTACCTGGCTAATTTTATCCGAAAAAAATACAGGCAAGCTTAATCTTTTTATTTGTATGAGAAAAAAAAACTAAAATTGAACAATAATTATTTACTAGTTTGATCGCGAAACAAGACAAATAAAAAATAATAAAAAGAGGTATAAGCTTTGAAATATCAAATTATTATAAAAGTTCTGTAAATAATATGAACCTTGTATCAAAATCAAATAGAATATAAACAAATACAATAAACGAATTAATAAAATCTTTTTTAGTCCATGCATTTAAATATTTGGAAATTTTTATACTACTTCGAATTTGTCTTTCCTTCATACAATCAATTACATTATGAAAACTTTATTCTGTAACTTGATTTTCCTCTCATTCACAAAACCTTTTCTGAAACCTATTAAGGAAAATGTTATCTACTTCGTTGATTGAATCTGAGGTTTTTTAATAAGAGATGCTCTGATATCGATTAATTTATTAATTTATAGGCTTAAAACCGAACAAATGTTCGACTATTCCGTAAACGGTCGGGTGTTTTTAAACATTCTATTATACATCAATCTCAGACAAACTTTCACCTGCCATATCATTATTTATGCATAGAACCTCACTTCCGAAAACGATAGCAGGTGGTGAAAAGCAGCTCTCTTTTATTGTAAATAAATGCGTCACAGCATTGTATCAAGTTTTGAGGAATCTAGAATCAGAAGTTCTGAATCTGAACTCTTTAAACCGAAGTAGTTGGGTCAGAAGAGCATATTCCGCATTAAGGGCTAGAAAAAAATATACAATATACGATACAATACATAAAATGCTATGCATTCTAAAAGATGGTTTTGATAATAAAAAAAAAGCAAACTAATGCATTCTCTGCAATGCTCTTCTCTTAATATTCAGTTCAGAAAAAAAAATTCTTTAATCGAGAACGAATGCATAACTGGCATAAAATGTCAAATTTTGCTTTTGAGAAGCAGTTTTGATTACAGAAAAATTGAAAAAGGGTAATTCACTTATAAACGAAACAATATTTCTGAAATTACAAAATTTACGAAATCCTAAGAGTCAAAGTAGGTTTCTAAACTAAAAACTGAATAAGAAATGAATAGTTTTACAAAGAATATTTTTTACAAAACATTATCAATCTAGCTATTATAACAGTATTTTCAGACAGCAATAGATATCAATCAAAGCTGTTAGGAAAAAGTCAGGTGAATATATTTGTTGTGGCTAAAATCATTGTTGCTCTAGGAGATCTTCCGAAAGGTGCTCACATAAATTGACTCGACAGTTATGACGCTTTAAATTTGTAATTTTTTAATCACTATAAAAATGTGTTAATTGTTCCTTTTTAATCAGAGAATCAACCAGTTTAATCACCATTTATATAAGATTTTGGAGTTGTAGTTTGATTTAATTTCTATAATCATGAAATCTATTTCTGATGCATTTATTTTCATTTACTTCATTACTTAGTATTGCCTGAATTTAACATTTAATTCCACATCAATAGACAAAAATTTCAGCACAGATCTTGTTGGATTGTGATTACTTTCGATGTTTCATTTCATTTTTCTTTTTCTGCGCTTGATTGATATTTTCTAATTGCTAGCAAATAACTAAAACTAAATTATAAAAATTCCTTTGTTAATTATTGCAATTATCAATTCACATTGAAGAAAATGAATAGAAAAAGTTAGTAATGGGATGTAACATCCCCAAATATTACAACAAGTTTTAACCATTTATCTAATAATTTAACTTATTCAAAATTTAAGTTTTATTCTTTCAGTGTAAATGAGTCCTCTAAAGAAAAATTCAAGGTATGTCACTAACTTCAATGCTCATTTTGTTAAACATTTCCGAATTTTGTTTTATTTACTTCATAGGCCATGCATTTAGATGCCCCAAAAGCTATGTTTTTGCTTTTAAGATTGCTAGAAGTTATAAAATAAATAGTAAACCTTAACTGGAAGTGGGTGTTTAAAAAGACGTAAAATTGCAAACAATTAAATAACCAATTCAGTATTCTTGAGCAATATGTTATTTTAAAAAATAGATTTATTTTTCTTGTTCTTCCCTTATTTTGTTTCTGTGCATTCAAAAAAAATTTAAATATGAGTTTGCATTTGAGAAGCTGCATGGCTTGTAATAAGAAATGATATTTTTTGATTTAAATTAGCAAGAAATGAAAATTATCTTCGTTATTAAATGAAGACAAATCATTTTTCAGCATTTTATATAAGGAAATTTGAATTCAATAATAAATTTGCATTTGTGTAAATATTTTGAATTTTAAAGATTAAAAAAACTTAAAATTTTATAGCTTTTCTGGATTTCTATGAATTCATTTAATTGTGAAGAAGTAATTCAACTAAATATTTACAGTAAAATATAAAAGTCATTGTTATTAAATTAACATTGTAGTGATATTTGGAATAAAACTCACATTAATAATTGAATTTTTGACTGAAGAATTATTTTCTGAACTGTAAAGCAAAGAGTGTTATGTATTATAAGAAATCAATAAAAAAATTCCTCCAAGATTCATTTTTGATCTTTCTGTGGTTCAAAAAACTTCGCATTTCAAATGTGTTTCTACTTTCAGTACGCAATAAACTTACCCAAATTATCACTTTGTAAAAGCATTAGGATATTATAATTTTTAACGAGATTTCTTTTGTTCAGACGCCTTGGTCATGGTAATAAAATGCCTATTTTGAAAGACGATGAGTTCTCGCAAATGGCGCTAAATGGGCTTTGAACAAAAGCTTGACGGGGAAATGGGACACTGGAACGAGAAGGATTTTCAACTCCCGAAGCGAGCAATTGAATGCAACTTAAACCACTGAAGTGGTCTATTACTGCTAATGGCTACAGTAAATATTGAAAAGGAGATTCCACCTTTCATTCGAATTACTGCAATGACAGCCTCGTGAGAAAAATATTTTCTTTACAGTGATCAGGTTTCATTTTCAACCCGAGAAAATGAATACCTGGTCAGTCCAGAATATTGTCTAAACTATATCTAGCTTAGGTGGAAATAAACTATCGAGTTATTAAGAATTACCTTTCTTTTAATAAAGGGGGAAGTATTAGAGTAAGAGAAGATTTTAAAACCACTGGTGCACCTAATATTTAATACATATCAAGTCCCACACCAGCAATTTAGTTAAGACTAAATTAGTTTAGTTATATTAATGTCCCATTTGTAAAGCAACACCAGAGCTACTTTTGCACGAACACCATCATTCAGAATGGAGGTCAGACGACAAGGATGACACCTGCAGTTTAAAAGAAAATTAGTTTAGTTATATTAACGCCCCGTTTAGAAGCAACACTAGGGCTATTTTGGGACGGACCTCGTCATTTTGAACCGTGGTCAGAAGATGAGGACGACACCTGAGCTGGTAACCCCCTTTCCAAACTTCAGCACCACACCAGCGGGAGGACGTTTGACCCCAACAGAATTAAAATGCACCAGACCCAAACACTCGGCGGTTTTTTCAGTGGAATTGGATCTCGAACCTGCAATCCTGCGGTTCGGAAGCCGAGACCTTACCACCAGTCCACCATAGTCCATTTATGAACAATCTTCTGCAACGTCAATAAAGCTGTTGTGTTTAAACTCAATCTATATTGAGCTAAGGTTCTTTTACCCCTTATCTTGAGTAATGATTTACCAACTATGTATTAGTATACAAATGAATAATAAGAAACAAATTATTTTGGTGAAAAACAATTTGGAAATGCCCATTATGACAGGAAATAATTTTCCTTTCTTTCAAAAACATTTCTTATAATGCAAGCTCTATATTTACATAAATAGAAAGGAATTTTTGTATGTCTCTTATGGGCTGCAATACCGCTCATCCGATTCTGATAAAACTTCGACAACATATTTCTTGCACTTAATTGTATTACACCTATAACATTCGAGTATCTAGAGTATAAAAAATATATTCAGACCTATTTACCGCATCTATTAACCACCAAATAACTCGCCAAGGAGAACAGAATCAGTAAAGATGCTAAATTCAAACTAGACGCTAATATTTCGTAGCTGTTGTATGAAAATGCAACGCAAGTCTTTCTCTGAGGCAATAGTTTTATTAGAGAAAGTGCAAGAAAGTTTTATGGGAACCAATCCTATAGGTTGGAAATTTTAAACTAAATATTTAATAAAATTTTAGAGATTTTTTCAGTATCTTCCGAAAATACTATTGTATAAATAATTTTGCACCATTTTAGTTTCAAAAAAATTATCTTTTCAACTGTATTTAAGACTTTATGGTATAAATACGTTTGAGAATTCTAAACGAATTATAAAATCACGAGATACAATAAGTAGTTTCTTTCATTACCATTCTGAAAGAACACCAAACATTACAATTCTAAAAGAATACACAAATCTAATATATAAAAATGAATATTTGTTTGTAGAATAGAATAATAAAAATAGAATAAATACTATTTATGCTTCTCCTTTATATATCCTTCAATTTCAATGAATGTATTCATCACCGACAAGAAAATAAATATTCTTCAAAAATTCTTAATTAAACATCATAACTATTTCAACTTCCAAACGATATTTCCAAGATTATTTCTTTTACAGCAACAACGCGCCTGGTACCAGCTAGTTATAAACATAATCGAGTAAAGGAAACCTTTATTTCAAAGAGTATTTATATTAATTTATGAAAGTTTTTTTTTTAAAAATTATACCTGAATAATAAATTTTTTTTGTGTGTGTGAGAAATAAAATTATATTTTACCCTTGCCCAATAGTGACTCTGTTCGTTAATTATATCTGAATAATACAAATAAACTCATTCATCGTTATACAAAATCTCGTACTCCTGACAATAAATTTCATGCTCTTAGCCTTTCGGTTTACATTCAGATTCAATTTACTTTCAATTTACATAGTCTGTTTACATTCAGAGAATTCGAATCAAAACGCTAAAACAGAAATACATGAACAGTTTGTCTTGCTCTGAATACATTTGAAAACAGAATAACATGACGTAAACAATCATAGAAAGTAAATTAATTTTCAGCTTTTTTTCTCCACAGATTCTAGTAAACTACTTATCACAAACAATGCGCCATTTTCTTAATCACAACAAGAAAATCCCAATCTGTGGATCATACTAGACGGTAAAACAATAGAAGAAAATGTGTATTATGTGCAATCAAAACACTTTGATCAACAAAAAACGGCACTCCCATACGAAAATAACAAGCGTCTAACACACTCCCATATGAAAACAACAAGCGGCTAAATAGATTTGTCCAAACTCGGGCGATTTGCTCCGACAACAGCCATTCGCTTGTGTAGCCCCTCCACCAAGATAATGAAAACTAGAAGAGAAACATGGATCTGGCGTTAAATTATAGAGTTGGATATCGAAGGGTACTTATCTGGAAATCTAGGTTATTTGCTTCTCACCATTTTTTCTTGAAAAGAAGGGTGTAAAACAATGCAAATTGTTTTAGCACCATTTTCAGAGATTTTGCATTCAGGCGCGTTTGTCCCCCTCCCGCTTTCCCCGTTAAGGAATACAAAACTAGTTTTGTTGGAACTTATGGTGCAATGACGCCAATAACGCAAAGTGTAATCCTTTGATGTCTCAGCGTTTTGTTTAATAAAAAGAATCGGAAGGAATTAAAATACGAGAAGAATTTTAATTTAATTCTGTTTCCATCTGGATCATAGTGATGTTGTTTGATATGTTATCTTTCTTGGATGAAATGTTATTTTTTGGGGTTATGTTATCAGAATCGGAGGGGAATTAAATATGAGAAGAAGTTTAGTTAAATTCAGTTTCCATCTAGATCATTGTGATGTTGGACGAAATGCCCTCTTCCGTTGGACGAAATGCCATCTTCCGTTGGACGAAATGCCATCTTCCGTTGGACGAAATGCCCTCTTCCGTTGGACGAAATGCCCTCTTCCGTTGGACGAAATGCCCTCTTCCGTTGGACGAAATGCCCTCTTCCGTTGGACGAAATGCCATCTTTCATTTGACGATATGCCATCTTCCGTGGACGATATGTCATCTACGATTATTGATCCAGATGGATCTTTAATTATTTAATCAGATCTGTTAGCTATTCATTAAGAAAGAGAAAATTGACTATTTTTCGAATCGGGAATCCAATAAATAAAAATTTTCAAATCCAACTTTTCCCTCAAATATTAAGCGGGATATAAAAAAATGAGATGATTATTTTTTTACGAATTATATTAATCAAATAAAACTCAAGCAGCTTGTTTATAATGAAAGAGAAAATGCAAGTTTAATTTAGTTATATCAACGTCTAGTTTCAGAGCAACACTAGGGCTTCCATTGGTGTGGTGTGGAGAGGGGGGTGCCAACTCAGGTGTCACCCTCGTCATCTCAACATGGTTCAAAATGACGAGGTCCGTCCGAAAATAGCCCTAGTGTTGCTTCACAAAGGGAAGTTAATATAACTAAACTAAAACTAAATACTAGGGCTATTTTAGTTTAGTTATATTAACGTCCCATTGTAAAGCAACATTAGAGCTCTTTTGGGACTTACCTCGTAATTTTGAACCACGGTCAGATGACGAGGACGACACCTGAGAAGGTACACCCTTCTCCTAACTTCCACACCAGTGGGAGTACATTTGGCCCCAACTAATTTAACGTGCACCAGATCCGCTTTCAAGCCGATTCTTCTCTGAAATCGGGTCTCGAATCTGCAACCCTCCGGTTCCGAAGCCGAAACCTTACCACCAGGCCACCGCGGCCTAGGGCTATTTTGGGGAAGATCTCGTAAATTTGTGCCGTAGTCAGAAGAGTACGACACCTGCGCAAGCACCCCCTCTCCAAATTTCTACACCACACCAGCGAGAGGGCAATTGGCGCTGACGGATTTAACGTGAACCATACCTGCTTATTCTTCGATGGAATCTGATATCGAACCTGAAAACCCCCTGATTTCGAAGCCGAGGCTTTACCAGCTAGGCCACCATGACTCGGAAAATATGTAAAGTTACGATACAAAAAAAGAAAAAATGCATCCATAAGAAGATATTTTAGAAAGGAAAATTTTCCGCTTAGAAAAAAAGAATCACAATCTGGTTGGTTGGGATTCTCGTATCGATAAGTTAAGGTATCCGACCACGTTCGAAGGAAAAAAAAAATTGAAAAATTGGATTTTTTAGAAACTATTTACGGTTTTCAGATGCATTATCATTAATAAAAACTATAAATACAAGAGTAATTACTTGAAAGTATAATACATTTTGAGAAATGTAAAAATATGTAGTTAATTTTAATAAAATTTAACCAAAACGGTTAACACTCTAAGCAAAATGGTAATGCAGCAATCCTAATTTTTTTTCACGCAAATTATAGAATATGATGTTGAATGAAAAAAACCCAAAATCTAGGAAACATTTTGAGATGCAAGGAAGTTATGGGTAAAAGTAGGCACATATGTGCATTTTTTCCCATTACTTTATAATTTAAGTTTTCAAAAGACACCTATAACAGAAAAAGTATTTCACCAACCATAAAACTTTTGGTTCATTTCATTGCATATATTATTTAAAAAACACGCTGAAAATTGTATGTAAATACCTCTATTAGTTTTGGGGATATCTTTTTAACGGTAGAGAATTTTGAAAAAAATGGAAGCTACAAAGTAATTTTAATTGAAAAATCTATGATCCTGGATGATAGGCCAGGCCTTCCTTTTCTTAGAAAAGATAAAATGCTTTAGGAAGATATGTCTAAACTACAAAAAATGATAAGAATTTTTAAAAATTCGCCAATGGGATCAAAAGTCAGTATTTTTAACGTAGTCGGATACCTTAAATTCTAATTTATAATGCTGTCATGAGAGATTTTTCATTTGTTAACTGTCAGTATCATTTAGTCCAATTCTGTCTAGGAGCCTCTATTCCAAATCTATATAAATAAAAGTGAATGTTTGTATGTCTCTTATGCCTTCCTTAGCTGTAATCTGATTGAGATGAAACTTGGAAGCTTATTGTTTAACAGATACGGGATGACTATAGGCATAGTACAATTATCTAAAATAAAAAATAAAAAATCGGATCTCAACCATATCTATTTATAGAGGATAAATCTCCAAATAGTTCACCGAGGAGGCACAACAGATTCAGTAGAAATGCTAAATCCAAGTTAAAGGTTAATATTGTATAGCTATTGAACACAAATGCCATGCAAGTCATTCTTGGAGTCAACTTTATTACAGATTATGCGATAAAATTTTGGATTTAGTTTTAGTTATGGTTTAGTTATATTAATGTCCTGTTTTAAATCCACACGAGGGCTATTTTGGGATGGACCTCGCCATTTTGAACCACGGTCAGATGACGAGGACGACACCGGAACTGGCACCCCCCTCTCCACACCACGCCAAGCCACACCAGCGGGAGGACGTTTGGCCTGACAGATTTAACGTGCAAGAGACCCCCCTCACACGACGATTCTTCTGTGGAAACGAGTCTCGAATCTGAAACCCTCCGGTTCCGTAGCCGAGACCTTACCACCAGCCCCCGCGACCCGATAATATTTTGGGGAGACCAATCGTAGAGGTTTTAAATTTTAATTAAATCTCAGCGTTTTTCTCAGGAACTTCCAAAAATATGATAGTAGAAATAATTTTGCACTATATTAAATTTCAAAAAATTATAATTTCAACTATATTAACGATTTTATGGTATAAATATATTTTCTATGTTTAATGAATTCTGAAATTAAATTTGAAACATTTTCTAAAATTAAATTTGAGAATTCTGAACGAATATTAAATTAATCATGAGATACAATAAATAGTTTCTTTCACTACCATTCTGAAAGAACACCAGCTTTACGATTCTAAAAGAATGCACAAATCTAATATCCAAAAAAAAAAAAAAGACATTTGTTTATATTTTATGTACTGTCGTACCGTTCATCCTATTTCGATAAAACATTGCCACATTACTGATTGATTGCACTTAATATTAGTTTTTCAGAGGCAGCAATTTTCCCGGGAACAGCTAGTATTAAATAAAATAGACCCTTTAAAGCCATATATAGAGTTATATTCCCCTTTTGAACTAACTTCATTAATACCTAATTATAGACCATATTTTAATAATGTGTTAGTACGAAATTCAATGTATCAAAAAAGTCAAAAAATTTCAAATTAATGGAATTAACTTGTACAGTAAAAGATCTTTATTCGTGGGGTATATGTTCCATAAATATGTTGCGAATGCAGTAATCGTGAATACGGAGTTGTCATTTATACGGGACTATAGGGGATACGTTCCTAGGTGAAAAAGTATATAAAAAAACAAATATATAAAAAAATCTATTTAATTGAAGTTTTTGAGCATTTTGATTAATTCTCTTAAGGCTTAGGCAATGGTTTTGAAGAATGTTGGTCATTTTCTCTTGCTTGGCAGTTTTCAAAAGCTCCTTCCATTCAGACTGATACGTAGCAGTCGCATTAGCAATTTGCCTCTTAAAAATAAGACTTCGTTCCATAGACGGATCAATGTTCATAAAGAAATCGCAAAGCTCATTTGCCATTCTTAAACCTTCACTAAGATTTTTCAAATGAAATGTCACGTTTCCAGTGCTTGTTGAAGCCTCCTCTTTAATGGGCTGCGAATTTACCATTTCCTCCAAGTCGGTTTCAGTCAGATTTTCATCTTGAGATTCAAGCATTTCCTGAATGTCACTTGATTCTTTCTGTTCGAACCCATCTTGTCCTATTCCATTCGCGATTTCGGCTATGTTTGCAGTTTACATTCAACAACATACTTTAGCCAAAGATGTAATAAGATCTATTTTACTTTTTTTATTAGTCCATTTGACGGTATTTACAAAGTATATGGGGTTGGATACCTATTGGAATCCTTTTATTATTATGTATGCACTTATTAGATCCGTGAATAAAGAAATATTTAGCCACGAATACAAGGAATTGGGTCCCATTTTTTTAATCCGCGAATAGTGAAAACGCGAATGAAGGAAGCGCGAATGAAGGAGCTTTTACTGTATTTCGAGATGAAAACATTTAAAAATATATTTTGATTTAAAAAAAAACACATTGCCAAATTATTGTTTGATTGCACTTAAAATTATTTTTTTGGCGGCTGCAACGAGCCGGGCTTTAGCTAGTTATGGATGAATGCTAAATAAATCAGCCAGAGGATTTTGCCTACAATAATGCGGCATGCGTTTGACAAAAATAAAATGTGTTCTTAAGTTTAAAAAAAATAAAAGAAGCAAGGATTTATTCATTTGAAAAGATCTCCCAATTTCAAAAAGAAACATACATGAAAGGACAGAAGAAATATTTGTAATGTCCTACTGAAATACGAATTGTATGCAAAACAACAATGCGAACCGGAAATGTTTGTTTATGGTGATATTCTAGCCTGGTACCTCTGAGTTTTATTCTTAATGAAGTACTTTTAAATGGGATTCTTTCTTCTGTTGAAGCAAAAGTATTCACAATTTATTGAATCCAGACAATAAGCTATATAAAATTACTTTTTGGACCATTCATTTTGATTTCAGAGAGCAATATTGCGAGAATGTTCCATTTCATTTCTTTGTTATACAACTTGAACCAACTTCACGCGTGACAAAAAGATTAGACATTTTCGCTAAATTTGAAAGATATATTATTATTTTTAAATACTTCTCACCGTCGGCTTTCTGTAAAATCAGTTTTCAGATTTGATATTAGGTTATTAGCTATTTGATATACAAATGGCAATTTAAAGAATGATAAGTTGTGCGAGTTCAGTTCGACATTCAATCTGGAATGATGGAACAAAAAGACTTGACCATTAGTCTTGAAGGAACAAAGTCCTTTTCACTTTCGAGCTGACATCAGTTAAAAAATACAATATTCATGCTTATGATGGCTCTCATTTCGCCTACATTTTCACTTGATAGCCGCATTGTCATAGATTTAAAGTGCAAATATAACCATGATGAATTCATGAATGAATATAACCTACGAGATTCAGATCCTCAGTAGTATATTGATAGTATTGGAACATATTAATTTTGATTTTACTAAAGGAATTTTTTAATGCACTAGGGTTGCAAGTATTTAATTTTTTGGCACCATACATTTACATAGGGAAAAAAATTTCTTTGATTTTATGCCTATTAATGGAGGTCTTTGTTCATTTAATATTCATAGGACAAGAATTTGTCTTGGTTGTGTTTATTGGCGCATAAACCATATAAGGCCATACTGCGCCAGCCAAGAATTTAAGAGAAATTTCTCATGATAATCGAAAACAAAACAAGATTATATCTAAGCAAATTTTTTAAAGCCTACTTTCCAACAAATTCATAAACTTTTAGATACTCTTTAGAAGCTTCTGCAATACTTTAGATAATTTAAAAAAATAGTAATAAACATTTTGGCCAGAGCCGAGTTTTAATAATCACAATAATTATTTATAATAAATTATTATTATTTTAGAATGTAATATGCAAATAATTGATTTAGGAATTTAAGTTCTCACTATATTTTTCTATAAAATAAAAGACTAATGTTTACTTCTAATCTCAAACATTAAAGAATTGAATTGATTTTTAATTATTGATTCAATTATTTTAAAAAAATCAAACAAATTTAAAATAATTAGGTAAATGAATTTACTTTTATAACTTAAAACTTAATCTCAAGATATTGTAATGTATTAGGAAAAAAAATGGCTCTTTAAAGGGTTATACATGGCAAACGCAGAATTCTTGATAACCAAAAATTCTTGAATACATAATCGAAATAAGTAAATCATATAATATATGTGAATGACATTTAACAGAGTATAAGTAATAAAGAGTCCTTAATAATTAATCTTACAAAAATATAATCATAAATGATTAAATTCCTAAATAATCATAAGAGAATTATTCTAATAATTCGTTGTATCGCTCATTTTTAAACTAACTAAATGTATTCAACTAATTCAATTCATGATCAATTCATGCAAGTGGGTTTCTATAAATTGATTTTCATATGAAAAAATTAAGTGTACTTGGTTAATATGAAAATAGAATTGTCAAAAATTGCTTTATTATCTACATATGGAAACTCCTTTCAGCAAATGGCAAGAAAAATCATTAGTAAATGACATTTTTTTTTAAAGTTGAAGAGGTCTTTAAAACCATCTTTTCGCATTTTCACGCCCATTTCTTCCAGACTTTTCAAATTATGCAGAACGAATTTCCTTTAGTAAGACAGATTTATTTTGTGAAAATAATTGCCTCATTAAGCCTAATTTGATAAAAACCTCTAATTTCGCTCAGTAAGAGGAGATAATAAGAACACGTTTTCTTCTTTTCTACTGTATGCATTCGCCTTTTGTCCTAGGAAATTAGATGCGTACGCATTAAGCATGTAAAGTAAATATCAACAAAAATTTGCCGGCTACTTAAATTTTCCTTGTACTAGCAGTAGCTTCTAGACTTTTATTTAACTTCATTGGTTTCATGATATTAGAAGATGGAATTTTGTAATTTAATTTTTTATTCATTTCCTGCTGTTTAAAGGCCTTATCGCACGGCAAAATATCGTCGGCACTTTCCGTCAGCAAACGACAACGAAAGTGACGTGTGACGTCACTTCAAAGTTTCACATGATTGGTTAAATTTCGTTTGCGGACAATATTTCCAACGGCATTTTCTAGCTGTGTAGAAAAAGTTGTCGATTATAAAACTTGCTTGACCGGTTCTGAGGGCAGAAACGGAAAATTGCTGACGGAAAGTACAGACGATATTTTGCGGTGTGATAAGGCCTTAAGAGTTTTGAAATTCTGTTCTTTTATGTGATCTGAATGAAAATACGCAATTTGAATATTTTTAGAATTCATTTATCAGTTTGTCAATTGACCGAATCAAATTGCGATATGAGTGACCTAATCAAGTATAGAATTCGAAAAAAAAAATTAATTTGTGTAAATGTTATGGAAATTTCAAAGGAAGAGTGAACTAAAAAGTTAAAAACAAGTTCTACTTTTTAATAGATAAATGAATTTTTCTATGAAAAATTGTATTCAATTCGATTCTTTCTCCGCAGATTTGATTCAGTAATTTGTGGGCATATTGTATTCTCCCAACTGAAAATCAAGATTTGTTTCTTATTAATTATATTGCAAGAATTCTTTCTACATTATTAAAACTCGAAAAAAACAAAAAACAATTGTATATTTAAAATTACTTATGTATTCAAAACTAATTTTAGTTGAAATGTGAGTTTTATTATTTTATTTCGTTTTATTCAAATGTCTTCGTTTTATGGAGCTATCCTTTCAATACATAAAAAATTAATTTTTCGAATTTCACAAGTATAAAGTGCGCAATATCAAATAATATTCAGTTTTAATGCTCAGTATTCAGAACGTTGTAAACTGATATCCCGAAATCGCAATGCGAAGTTTCAACGGCGTAGTAGTAAATAGAATCACGATTTATCTCGTGATTCGTTCATAGTGTGTTAAGCTATAAAGTAAAAAAATAGAGTATTTTAGTTATCTTAATCAACATGACACTACGTTCGAATCGCCAAGTAACTCGTGTTTTCTATCGTAGATACCAGCTGCTGCAATTTATTTAACTTCATATATTCATTTTAACTGAATTTACGTATTTATAAGTAACTAGTTGGTAACCGGCGCGTTTCTGCCGCAGAAGAAATAATCTTGGAAATATCGTTTGGAATTCGAAATAGTTATCTTGTTTAGTTAAAAGTGATAGGAAGAATGATTTATTTTCTTATAGACAATGAATACATTCATTGAAATCGAAGGATATATAAAGGAGAAGCATAAATCGTATTTATTCTATTCTACAAACAAATATTCATCTTATATATTAGATTTGTGTATTCCTTTAGAATTGTAAATCTTGGTGTTCTTTCAGAATGGTAATGAAAGAAACTATTGTATATCTTGATTCGTTTAATATCCGTTCAGAATTCTCAAGTTTAATGCTAAAAAATGTGATTAAAATATTTTCATTCAAAATTGATAAAACGTAGAAAAATATTTATAAAATAAAATTGTTGATATATCTGAAAAGATATTTTTTTGAAAGCTAAGATATTAATTACAAATAATTTTGCACTATTTTCGAAGTTACTGCAAAAAACGCTAAAATTTATTAAACGTTTAGTTAAAATTTTAAACCTATAGGATTGGTTCCCCTAAAGCTTTCTCGCCCAATCTCTAATAAAACTATTACCTCAGAGAAAGACATTGCATTTTCATACAACAGCTACAAAATATTAACTTCTAGCTTGAATTTAGTATCTTTACTGAATCTGTTACGTTTCCTTGACGAGTTAATCCGACAATGATCATGGTTAATAGATGCGGTAAATAGATCCAAAAATATTTTATATATTAGATAATTTAATTACTATAAACATCCCGTACATGCAGGTAATAAGTAGTCACAGTGTTGTCGGAATCGGATGAGCGCTACGGCAGCGCATAAGAGACATAGGGTCGTTGCACACACAGCGTTTTTTTATTCTGTCTGTATTTTGCCGAGACCACTCCCAGAAATCAAATGCTTACACACACGGCGTTTAAATTCCGACTCCATCGTAAGAGTCAGCATCATTTCATCAACAAACAAATTTACTTTCAACGTGTTATTTAAACTAAGTACTGCTTAAGGGTAATTTGAAATGAATAGAGTAAAAATTCTATCCTTATTATTATCTTATTATATTATATCCTTATTATTTTTATAACTCTAGACATTACAAAAACACAGCGTGTGTTATCTTGCATCTGATTATCCGAAAACGCTAGTGACTAGCGGCTGCACAGAGTCCGGTAAAAGGCGGATTGACCGAATCTAAATTTTTCCGCCTAATGTGTAAGCTGTCGTATAATTCAATACACTACTGTTATGTCGGAATCGGTGAAAGAAACGATCAGAAAAAGGCGCTGTGTGTGCAACCAGCCATACTGACATTCATTCATTTTTATTTATATAGAAGATAATTTACTTCAGTAAAGTTTTTAGCATCCACCGAAGTTTTGTGTAGTAAGAACAACCTGTCTTTCAGATCAGTTTGACGTTTAAGTTTTTAGTGCGTTAAAAATCTAAAAATAATTATTGCAAAATTAAACTTTATTGGAAATAACTGAAAAAAGTAAATTTTCGGCCCAGGAAATTTTTTTTACAAGAAATTTAAATTGCTGTTTCAATACATCCACAAGCAAATGACTACAAGTTGTTCTGAAGTCTTTATCTGAGTAGTTCATTATGACGGCTTCGTGACCCGATACTGCATCTATTTCTGAATATCTCGAAAAAGAATCTTAGAACTTGTGCATCTTCCACGAAAGCCGCTTGTCATCATTTGTAGCCAGAGTGGATCTCACATTACCCTGCTCTAATAAACGCCCATTTTGTTCCGTAGCCCAATTAACTAGTGGGGCGAAGAGATGCTGAGACAAGAACAGTCCGTCCGGACGTACAGACCGCAAGAAATGCGCTTTGATTCCAAGATAAACGGGGACAGAACAGTCATAAATTACACAACGTAGTGTATAAAAAATTAAATTATCATAAAGATTATGAATATTTTTGCAGTTAACTTATTTTTAATCTAGAATTACTCCAGTTTAGCAGCATTTTATTAGAGAAGAAAATTTTTTAATTTTTTTTTTTAACATGAGCTCTGTAAATATCAACTACTGAATCGAGCACAGTTATTATTCAAGTCATTGGCAATTTTAATTTCTGAAAAAATTAAATTTAAAAGTATTTAAAGTTTATTTTATTTGGAATAATCAGTTGGGTCGATGGAAAGACAGCCTTTATAGACAGTGATTTCTTAAAATAGACATGATGATGTAACGTAAAAAAAATTGGTACAATAAATTGTTGATACAATAAAAGTTTAATTTGAAAAATTGGCACAATAAAAGTCTGAACTTGATGCAATATAAAATTTTGGATCTACCTTTGCCCTCCTTTTCTCAAATTATTATTTGTAAGAAAAATAAATAAAACAAGTAATATAAATATATTTAAATTCATTTCCAACTAGGTTAACAAAGAAAAAAAATTATTAAAAAAATGATTTTGAAAATAATTATCAAAAAAACTGATTTTCGCAAGAATTGAACCCTCATTCTTCACTTTCAAGCGAAAAATACTGAAATCTTTGCATTTTATCGGTTGAGCTACTGCCTGTTGACTTCAATTTTCATTACAAGCTTCTAAAACTGTTTGAAGTATTAAGAATTAAATTAATAAATGAATTAATAATTTTAAAAAACTGTATTAACATTAAATATTATCCACTACAAGTTTAAAAAAATACATTTGAACATGATTGGATGAATAAAAAATATTTTATTAAGTATTGAACATTATATTATGAAGAGAGAGAACTAATAGTAGGAATTGGATAAATAGTGGAGGGAAAAATAATTTTTAGAAATATTTCATGTTTAAGGTAGCTCATTTGATTCAAAGTAATTTAATTCATCCATATAAAGATTTATTTATTAATCATTAGTATCCAGATCATGTTTAGCAGCATGCAAGTGATTACATTAAATACAGATCATTCAACTCATTAAAACTGGTGATGAATGAAATTTGCAATTGAAATTAACCGTCATTCATATTAAATACTAGTTAATGAACTGAATATTGCAGGAAGTATTTAAAAATACACGCTCCTTATAACTTGGTACTTTCTATTACGTAAAACATTCTATTATTATTACATTATTTGATTATTATTCGACATTACATTAGAATTTAAAATATTAAACAAATTTGTTTGTTCTAACAGTAAAGTATTGGTACATTACACAAGAACTTAACTTTACAAAAATAAAATTTCATGGGATAGCAGATCATTTAGAGGTCTAATTTTATTGAGAAATATTGAGGGAAAATATGAATTTACTTATTAGTATGGGATTTGAATCTAAAAACAACACAAAGAACTAGATTTACCCCCCCCCCCCAATAATAGAGTTAATTTTAAAGGAAACACGACCCCTTATAAAATCCTGATCAGCAACTAAATGAAAATTTTAATATTCCATTTATTATATCTAATTTAAAGATATTTTTTTCTTGTATAATAAATTAAAAATAATTTATTTTATTTGAAATACATTGAATAGGAATTTCTTAAAAAAATTGAGCATTTCCCTAGTAACACACATACATTGTACACTATTTTACGATTTTACACAATATTCGCAATACTGTATAATATTGTTTAATACTGAATAATATATTACAGTATATAGTACAATAGTACTATATATTATAGTACAATACAGTACTATTGTGCTAGATAGTATAGAATATAGTACAATATTGGGCTGAAGCTATACTACGTGGTTATTCAAAGCTCGCTATTTATTCTAAATCAAAAGACGGTATTCTATTTCTTTTATTTATATTTTTAAATGCCAAAATTATTCTTAAAAACATCTTGTAACCGTATAAAAAACAGCAGAATATTTACTAAAAGCATTTTAGAAAGATTTTCTAACATTTCTATTGAATATCCCATTAGTACGTAAATAAAAACTAAGCTGGTTTAACATGAATTCGCATGCATTCTTAAAGCATTCATAATTCTGTCATGACCACAGTATGCAATATTTTCCTGCTTTGTGGTGATTGACACGAGAAAACAGATGGTTTAGCTTAACTTAGTTTATTTTTAGAGCTGTTCGCATTAATTTTCTGTTTCCTTAGTCATAAAGAATTCAGACATAAAAATACACTGTAACATAATACTCGAAAGAACATAAGTTTTGCTTGTAAAAACGGAAGAATTTATAATCAAGTAAAAAATACATTTTCTCATCACAACGTATAATGCATAAAACGTGCTAGTTTTTTTTTTCATGCGCCTTAAGAAAATTATCATAAAAGATGCTTTCTGCTAAGCACAAAAGTAAATCTCGAATAGTCTTTATTCTCTTAAAAATAACAGTCATTATGATTGCAAAAGTGCATGTTAAGTAAACGGATATTCAAAAGATGTTCCGATTAGAAGGTTAGTTACGGATGGTTAGTTTTTTTTATTCGTAAAAACAGATAATTTATTAGATATATTTTTAACTCGTTACACTTTTATGTCTTTACATCTCTATGACTGCCTTTGAGCACGATACTGCGTTTTCACGGTTTTGTTGAATAATGATTATCATAAAGCTACAAAAACTTTCATAATTATTTTTAGGAATTATAATAATCCTACAGCTATTTCTGAAACTTCTAAGCACTAAAACGAAATCCTTATGCTCACATATTTATTTTTTAATGCATCTCATTATTTTACGGAGTGCAAAGATTTAAACTGGATATCAAGCATAAATTAAATACAACTTTTAAAAAAATGAGAAAGTTTTATATTTAGATTGAAATATTATTTAAAACTTTATTTAATGTCCACAAAAGTTACTTTACTTTTTGAGTACTGTTATTTTATTTGACTTCTTTCATTTTTCTAAAGATGAAATTTTGTTCTTGATTTTTCACTTCTTTATGTGCTAAAGCTTTGAAATTTGTACAATTAGCATTTTTGATGTCAAAGTGCCAGTTTAAAGTTTTATCTTTTAAAATAATTTGTTAAATTTTAATTAAAAAATAATTATTGCCCCACCCAGAAGAAAATTTGAAAAAAGTTGGTCTAAAATTTAACATTTTCCTTATGAACGTTATGTTAAAAAGCAGGAAGTTATTAAGTAGAAAAAAATTAAGTATGATTTGTATTGATAAAATGTATTCTTTAATTTAATCCAGTAGTCTTTGAAAAGAAATTAAGATTTTCGAGAAAAAGAACATTCATATAGTCACTATAATTTGCAATACACTTAATATACTCAAGATAGTATTTCAAATTTTATTTTTAAATTTTAAATTAACTTAGAATCACTGAATCCCGTCTTGACCAAATAACAATAATCTTGACTTTTGAATATTTTTAGCAAATTTTCAAAATCGATGTTTAAACGACATTAAGATCATAACCACTCCGCATACAATGACGTGTCTGAGACACGCATCGAATTATTCAATTTTCAATCTGCAATTAAGTGAAAAGTATTGAATAATTTAAAATGAAAAAAGTCCCTTGAAACGTATCGTTATTAAAGGAATTAAAATAACAGTAAATCTTCCAATTAGGAAGTTATTAAATTCGTCATTTAGTTAGGAAGTTAGGTAAATTCGTATGTAAAGTGGTTAAAGACGCAGAAAATGCATTCCCACAGTTCAAATTAGGATGTTCTAAAAAGTTTGCAGTGCACTTTAACTTTTTATATTTTGGAAATAAGTAGATATAAATAAATTACACAAGTTTTCAATATTAGAAATTAGTTTATGCTAATAAAATATATACTATTAACTTTCAAAACGTTATTATTTTTAAATTCATATGCAGTTATTCCCAGACAAAACTGGTCAATTAAAAGTATTTTCAACGTGCCTGAAATAGTAATAATAATAATAATAATAATAATAATAAAAGATCTCATATTTGTATCTTCGAAATCGACAAAATTATAAAGAAACTTTACAAAACTATCCACAATTATAATAATTCAGTGATGAAGGTTATCTTTTTAAAAATGCAGCACAGATTTTCAATAAAAATATTTTTTTTTATCCCTACAGAATTATTCATATTCAAATTTTCACCAGGATTCTATTAGTGAATAACTAAAAACTACTGAGGTGAATATATGAATTTTATAGACAAATTCGTATCAGATTAGAATCACGGATAAATATTGTAGAAATGTTATTCTTCATAGGATTACAATGATGTACTGCAATATAAACGCATTAGTTTTAATATTAAAAAAATTACACTTTAAATGCATTTACGATATTACACATAACACCATTCTGGAATATCCATTACAAATTATTTGCTATTCAGTTGCTGTTATTTAGGGATGACGACATAGAAATTCGATTTTCTGGATTTACTATCTCCGACAGGATGGAACGTCTCTGGCCTCTTTCACAAATTATTCAAACAAAATCGGCAAATAAATCGCATTACTACTGAATCATTATTTAACGAAATATGTTGCCATCAATTTTTCAACTTCATTTTTCCACCGGTAGTTTAGTTTTCTTTGCAGAATAACCCCAAGGAACCCAAGAAAAAAACGTAATTAACAGAAATATCCTAATTTATTTATTAATTAAATATTTTTAATTCCCTTTTATCTTATATTAACTTCATGTTATTTGGGTTACATTATCCGTGTTCTTTAGAATACAATCAGCAAATATAGTCGTATGGTGAAGATGTAAGCTATATTTAAATGATATTTTCAAGTACCATCAGTAAATAAAGGATTAAAGTCCACCAAATTTCACCGGATTTTGGACATATTTATAAAGAATTAAAACACATTAAAAAATAAAATTAAAAATTTATCCAGCGTTCTTCAGCAGACACGTTGCTACCCACAGACAAATTTGTGCAGCCATATTCGTTTTGGCCAGAGACCAGATGACATGCACATTTTATTTTCAAATTTTATCGTGAAATTCGAAACATATCTCCAAGGGCCAAGACTAATTACCTCGTAGAGCCAGGAAGACAATGCAGCAGGCGCGTAAAAAATTATCCAGGTAATAAAGAAATGTGGGAGACTGTGCATTGTATTGAGCAATGTTAATGGCTTGTTTTTGCAGTGACCTGCATTCCCCATCGTCACGCACCGCAAAAGCACCGATGGAACAAGCTCATTATGGACTCCCTCCAAGTGTTGATTAGATGACTGAAATCAGTTTTCAAATTGCTATTACACTTCGGATCTTTCACCTGAGTAATTACTGCTTATCTTCCTTCGGAAGAGGATGGACTCAATGACCACGCTCTGACCCCTTGATCACTAGGGTCGACTTTGCACTAATATCTTTTGTTGCAGCTGAAGAAAAAAGTCTGGAGGAAGTAGTTGGTGATTACAGGACATGTATATGAGAAGTTTCATGAATAAGAACATTAAGCTGGTAACAAAATATTCTCTAAACGAGTTTACTTCATAACACCTAAAACGAAATAAACTAAGTTTGAGTCTGGTTGATAAAATACGTTGCACTGCAAAACGGATACTGAAAATTAATTTAGAGGTAAATAACGATCAATGAGGTGTAAATTCCAAGAAATACTAAAATTCAAGGATACATATGTCCTTTAATTTAGATTTTGAAATGAAATAAATCCTTTTTAAAGTTTTATTACGCCATAACCTCACCCGTTTTGAAGTTACATCACGACTATTGAAGATAAGATTTTGTAATTGTGAATTCTGATCAGATTTCGAGGATGAGTGATCCATATTTAATCAATATCCAATTTGTTTTTTAAAAAATCTACAAAGAAACAAACACAGAGCAGAAAATCAGATTGTGCAGAATTCATTCAAATGTCTGAATTTTTCTGTCTTCAAAATATGCCAGATAAAATAATGACATTGTGTCCTTATTTCTTTACCTATATAGTGGACAATATAAATGGAAATAAACTTCTAACACTGATTTTGCCTAAAATATTCAGCCATTCATACTCTGATTTCTCAAGGGAAAATGAACCTCTTTAGGATCAAATTCGTTAGAAATGCTCTATATAAAATTACATGAAAAGAGGCCTCAAACTCTTTTGTTAAATGCCTGGAAGAAAATTACCTAAATTTTAAATTAAATTTATCATAATTCAAAAGTGAATTAAATTCAGTGTTTGTATACTTACCATATAATACGGAGAGACTCAAAAATTTTGTAAATCTACCCATTTGCAAAGAAGGCAATATACAACGTGGTCATAAAAAAATTCCTTGATATATTAACCCCCTAGTGGCGTCTCCGATAAACAAATTAAAAGGTAGATAAATATTTCAGATATTTTAATTTGAAGTAATGCTCCCGGTTATAATGAATTAAAACAATAACCTCTCAAAGTTAAGGTTACAATGAAAAATGTCGAAATTTTACTTTTTACCATGCAAATTAATCAGCGCTTTGAAGAACTATAAATGACAGAATGATATGAGCATGATGAAAAATGTCGGAGTAAAGCATTTTCAAAGATAAATGTAACGGACCAACGAAAACACCGAACTTCTATGCGCTCATGCACTTTAATTCATAGCGATGGACAATACAAATACCAATCATAGCATACCATGTCCAAAACATAGCTGGAAGAAAATCTTAATGCAGTATGGAAAAACTAAACTAAATTTGCACTTCAACTAAATTTTCGAAAGAATTAACAAGATTATGCATTCAGGGAAAAATTAATTGATAAAGCTCTTTCACCTAAATTGGGAAAATGCTGGCGAAGCAACGTAAGTTATCAGCTAAATAATAAATTAAGACTTCTCCAGTGTTTGAAGAAAGTAGATGCCCATGCCATAGATTACAATTCGACGATCATCAATTCCTGTTAACATTTTTGAGGAAGTGCTTAACATGATTACTGCAAATAATTTGCATACTGCAAGAAATGCATAGGAAGAAAAAAAGATAATGTTATTCAAAAATTTCGAAATTTTTCTATGTAATTCGTGAGGGCTTTAATGCATTAAATCATCATAATCTTTAATCTTCAAAAACAGTACCCGAAATTTTCCTTTTAATTGGGTGAGCGGATTAGAGCGGTAGGGTTTCTTGTATTTCTAAAGGTCTATTTTATGACCTTATGTATAAGTTAATACTAATATCATTTAAATGAAAAGAGATTGTTTAGTTGATATTACTTCTTAATTGCTGTAAGAGATTCATTACAAAGATGCATCAATGAAAGGAATACATAACACTATGGTTTTGCATTGGAAAGACTTGGACTTAAGCAAAAACTGTAGCTAATCACAAAAATTTTCTACAAATTTGGTTATAACTTTTAGATAAAATATCAGATATAGTATGGTAAAAAGAATTTAAAATTAAAACTTACAAGATTCTATAATTTTAACACATATCTAATTTTGCCAAACGACGATTTTTATCCTCCATACAGAGTTTAAAATACTGAGTGAATTCTTTAACAAAATTCAGTTCGGTATTTCAAAGCTGAAAATTACATTGTTGCTCATATAAATTAGCGATTTGGACTTTAATGTGTATAGCGAAATTCAAGATGAAGCATTTAGCGGCAATTCTAAGATACTGTTTTTGCCTACTGAAAACTAATAAACAAGTGATATTATGTCCAAATTTGAACGTCAGAGTCGACGTGGCCTTCAAAGCTCTTGAGTATGCTCATTTTGTTCTTGTTAAGAGTTAAATATCAATCACATTCTTTGTTTTCAATATGGTATTTCTAAATTCTGGTTTTTAAAAGAGATCATCCATCAAACTCAACAACAGCATGATGATATGTTAGGTATTTCGTAGAGAATGAGCGATCACTTTAGTCCTACTCTTCTTATTCCCCAAATTGCTCTTCTGCTCAAAAAAATACTGAAGAAAATGTAAAAAATTCAGTTTTTTTAGCAGTGTGATTTTGTAAATGGTGTCCTGTTTCATAGAAAATACTTTTTTTTTCATGTACAACTGAATATAATATTTAGAAATTACAATACATAAAAACTGCAGGTGAAGAAATAATTGTAATATTTAAAAAATGTTAAAAGTTTGAGATGTCTAACACTTGGTAAAAAACCTATGTTTATCAGTAGATGGAGAAGAGAAGAAATAATTATAATTGTAGGAGAAGAAATAATTGTAATTGTAGGAGAAGAAATAATT
>JAPMOQ010052872.1:1018539-1064078 GCA_026543055.1 Argiope trifasciata | reverse complement strand
GTAGGAGAAGAAATAATTGTAATTGTAGGAGAAGAAATAATTGTAATATTTTTTTTTAAGTGTTAGAAGTTTGAGCTACCTAACATTTAGCAAAAACCTATGTTTATCAGTAGAGGGATTAACATCTTAATTACTCTGTTCAAATCGTGTGTAAAATATTCATTAAACTTTAATGCTAAAGCAATTGACCCGATAAAATGAATAAATCTTTACTTACACTTCATCTGTTGCTTTAAAATTATAATTAGTTGTCTGATTCTCATTATATAATATTCATAAGTATCAGTTATTAAAAAATAATTTAATCCTCTTGAGAATACGAACAATTAGTATTTTCAGAAATTAAGGGATCAATAGGCAATATCAAAAAATTAAAAATGTGTACCAAAATTGAAACAAATAATTATTCACTTTGAAATTAGATTACCGTGACAATCTTGAACAATTTAAAGATATAATTATTTGTATTCAGTGATAAAATAAAATAATGTAAATATTTCTATTTGTTCAGAAGTCATGAAAGTCATTTTTAAAATAACTGATTTAGTTTTTCTGTCCATTTACAATTATTTTAATTACGTGTTTGCATTTTTTAAAAAATATCTATTGTTTAACATTCAGCAACAAGTAAATTTTCTTTTCTTTAAATGCTAGAACATTCACTCAATCCTTTGTAATTAGATCCCCCCCCCAAATTCTTAATTAACTTTCCATTAATAACTAACCTTGAAAATTTTGTTGACCTTGGCTATTGACTGACTTTAACTACAGTAAAAGCATAAAGCAACCGTTATCACTGACTTTTCCCAGTATTTTTTTTCTTTCTTTCTGAAATGTGACACGCCTTTTCATTCGTTAATAAAACGTTTTAAAACTCGTGAGCGAAGAACGTTTCCAAAGTTAACAAGAAATCACTTTCGTTGTTTGACCATGGTTTAAAATTACAAGGTCCGATCTTTGTTCAAAGGATTCAATGCCAGGCGTTAACACTGTAAATCAATAGATTACTTTTTAAAAAAAGGCGAAGTTCATAAGTATTTAATCCAATAAAAAGGTAATTAATAATTCTGACATTGTTAAGTTTATGGTAGGTTACCCTCCCCGATATTTAAAATTACCTACTAGAAATGAAATGGATAATAAGTTATAAAGAGAATTTTCTAGAATTGATTGAATGATTTTCTTAAAGACAAATAAGTTTAAATCAAACTCAATTTTTTTTGCATTTGATTGAAACTTTTCTTCTCTGGTGCACATACGGTGTTAAAAAATATTAAAGGAATACTTCTTAAGTTCTTGGGGACAGATTTCAAATAATGTATAATACATGCGTACAAATATATCACATTAGGCTCCAAAAAGTTTCAAAAACTTTTTGAATATAATCTAAGTATTAGGCGTTTGTATGTATTTTAATAAGTGACATCTATTGGTAAGCAAGTGAAGTATCTATATAAAGGACAATGGTTTTTACTTTACTGTTATCATTTTGGAAGTTTTTCCGTTTAGTATTATTGAGTTATTCAGTATATAAAGACAACAATCATGAAAAGCTCCAAACTGCGATTTCGACTTTCATTGCTTTTTTTTTTTTTTTTTCTGAAGAAATTTGCTGCCTAAGCCCATCAGACACTTTTAGAGATTTATGATAAAGCTATCTCGTCATATACCAATTGTCGGTTTTCAACGATTTATGAGTGTCGATTCCAATGTCAATGACAAAGTACAGCCTGTAGAATAAAAAAAAATTCGAAGGTAATCAAAAGGCTTATTGGACGAAAATGGGAAAAAGTTGTAAAAAATGACGCAAAATATTTTCATTGATACATATTGTACCAATTATTCTCAATAAATGCATTCTTAAAGTAAAAAATATGATCAAAGTACCTAATAGGCATGCAAGTACCTAATAGGCAAGTGGCGATTTCGATGTTAGTGACAAAGAACGACGTGGATCACCAAAAAAAAAAAAGTCGAAGATAATCAATTGCAAGTCTTATTGGACGAAAATGGTAAAATATTGTAGAAAAGGATGGAAAATATTTTGATTGCTATTGAACCAATTTTTCTCAAATGCTTTTTTAAAGTGAAGAAATGATCAAAATACATGCAAGCAACTAATAGAATTTCAATTTCGCTTTTCAAATATATTTTAATTCGCATGGAAAACGAAAACCGAAGACTACTCCGAAGTGGTAGTGAGAATTTGAATTTAATTCTTAACATCTTTTCTACCAATACATTAAGCATAATCAATAAAATTGCAAAATATTTTTCAAAAATTCCTCCGATCGTCAAAAACGTATTTCAAGCACATCAAAAATGCATTAGGAAGTGACATGCAAGATTTAAATGACAGATTACTTCGTAAAATTATTTTGAAACATAATTCGTCAAAGTTCGTTTGCTTTTCATAAAGCGGATGGATTTTATTTAAGAAAAAAAAATCCGTTACTATTTGATAGTTAGGTGCATGTAATAAATCGATATATAAAAATAAAAAATAGATTTAATAAGGAATATGAACTTTTTTGACCTACAAACTTAACTATGAAAGTTCAAAATTTACAGATATGTACAAAAGGTTGGTGTGAGATAAGAATTCTGCATTTTCTACTGATCCCATACATTATCAAAAGATTAAAAAAATGAGTATTTACCAAACAAAACCAAGCCTAATTCATATTATTTGCATTTTTATCTCGATACAAATCTTAATGTCTGTCCTGTAGCAATGAAGAAAACCACAAATTTGTCTTTTCCTAACAACCATTTACTCATTTCCGTTTGAGGTGGAGAAAATGAGATCTAAGTGATAGAACCACTAAGAGGAAATGTCTTTTTTTTCTCCATCTAGGTGCGTGAATCGGAGCTATTCCAAGGCCTTGGATCAAATATCAAAAATGTTTCTGATGCCTATTCACGGTTTAAAATGAAGTATGAATAAAAGAAGTCAATAAAACCGGCCTTTCAAAATGCTAACAAGGTCGACCGTGTTTGAACTGTCTTCCGCATTCATTTTCCTCGAGTTTTTTTCTCCCGATTTGTAGAAACGTGCAAATCTACTTGGACCTTCAACAACATCCAGTGGATACAATTTCCTCAGCAGAGGACGAATTAACTTTTTTTTTTCGTTTTTTTATGAGACAGTTCATTTATCTTTTATGGAACGCTATATTAGTCATTGTGCTACTCCTTCTAATTACTCTCCTTTCTTAGAATTTCCAAAAAATCATTAAGAACAGATAAAAAAACTGTTATTAGTCATCGAAGTAGTCGACGATTAAAATGTTACATATATTCAAGGTTCATCAATATGGGTACTTTATTACGGCAATCAAAACAAAGCAATTAAGACAGAAGACATTAGTACAATTATATTCATCAAAGTGTCTTAAATTGTATTTGTATTTTCCTGAGATTTGACCATTCTTTTTTGCAAAATTAGTCCATTAATTAGATACTGGAATATCTGAGAAAATGCATTTTAATTAAAACGTGTGTAATTACATTTATTGAGTAAATTTCATAAACCAAATGTTATATATTTAGCTATATTTAAGCAAGTTAAATAAGACCATCAGCAGTGATTTTTGGGGATTAAATAATAAGAAAACTTTAATTGAATCTATGATATCAGGCCTTCCAAGTTTCACCATCTTAAATTGACCCATGACTACATGCATGAATCCTGCTTGGTCTCGAACTCCTATCTCAAAGACGTGACTTTCACTTCAAGTCGCCGGAGTCATGGATGCAGTAAGAGCATATTTTTGTCATTTAACCTTCACCTCTTCATACTGACAAGCCGACATTTAAGGCGCTAGATTTAACCCGCAGAATTCCGCAGATCTACCATACTTATTTGAAATTCAAGTAGAAAATTTTCGACTTTCACTAATCTTATTTCAATCCTAGATTGGCATCAGTCATTATTCGTGAATTAAAGACAAATTAATATCTTTTGTGAGATAATGCAATACTTTTAGGTTGAAAATATCAAAAAATTGGATAGATGCCCTTTGTTTCGTCATAAACAGCACAGAAATGATGAAATAAATGCTTGAAGATGCTTGCCAATTCGATTGTTGTATTGGATACTAAACCAAGAGTATTCGGATAATATTCCTGATTGGTTGAATTCCCGTTCTGTTTCGTAACAACATAAGGACTAATGTTGGTGGAATTTTAATTTGACAGAGAAAGGTATTCTGATGATGATTAGATGTGAGCCCAAAGTGGCGTTATACCGGTGAAAAGCTTATAATTACAATTAAAAAATAGAATTTAAATAGCCATCAAAAGACTCGCTATTAATAAAATGCCACTAGATACGAGATCGCATATATTAATTTCCATTACTTGCATGGGAATATTTGGTGGTAGAGTAAACGCGATTCACCATTAGAGTGAACCCTTTGTTAAATACTATATCTAACGAATGCACATGTTATCAAGGATTCGCTGAGTTGATGGATCAAGTTTACCCTACCGCCAAATATTCCCATTCAAGTTTATTGTATGAACCACTGATTTTAGAGATCTTGCTACCAACCCATAGCAGCCTGGTTTATCCTAATAAAAAAGAGTGAGAAACGACACCAAACGGAAGTCAATAAGTTTATCATTTGCTAAAATGATAAACTTAATCTGCAATGCCATATATATTCATCAGGGAAGAATTATAGAGAATTTGAAGCTTCAGGTGATTGTTAAATTGCATTTTAGGAAAAGATTTGACAATGGGCTTATATTAACCACTTGACTTACAGATTTGCTTAACTTTCTAATTAAATGACGAATTGAATAGCTTCCTAACTGTAATATTTACTATTATTTTAATTCCTTCAATAATAATACGTTTTCATTGATTTTTTTCATTTAAAATTATTTAATACTTTTCACTTAATTACAGATTAAAAATTAAAAACTCAATAATTCGATGTGCGTTTCAGACACGTCATTGTATGTGAAATGGTAAATAACAAATGAAGTCGGTTTAACGTACGAAAACCTCCACATTTAAATCCTGTAGCAAACGATAAACACTTGAATTCTAAGAGTGTTTTGAACATAAGTAATATAAGGGAAAAAATAAGTAATCTCCTAATTGAATCTCAAATATTGCGTCGTTGCAAAGTAACGAACAAGTGTTTAAGACAAATGAAATTCGAAACTAATTCGTAAAACTGAATTAAATATCTAATTTAAAAAGTTCCTTTCCTTTCAAACATTGTAAAATATTCTTTTTTATTTCTACTAAATTTATAAAGTTACGTATTTGCATCAAACTAAGAAATGTAACAAAAACTGTTTGGAAAATGAGGCGTAGCTTCAATTTTTGTTTCATTTGTTAATATTCGAAATAAAATGCAACAATGCATAAAAATTCAATTTATTTTCTCAATATGTGCTCGAAATACAAGGGAAATGCAATGAAATAAGCATGTTTCCCAGATTTGCAGCTAGCATGCCTTGAGAAGAAGCATTTCATGATCCACTGTTTGATTTTTTTCTCATTTACAAAAGTGATATTGTACAGTGGGTGTACAAATGCCGTAGTGGCTTGCCATGACACGTAAAATCGTCCTACATTTATTTCAAATTTAATAATTGGGGTTAAATAGTGAAAAATATATTGCTGAGCTTATCTTTCTAGAATCACAGATTAGAGTATTAATAATAAATCGAATCTTCAGGACTAGTTTTACTGGAAATCAGTCTTTTGATAAATATCTTAATTATTTTAATCAGTTTTAGCCAGTTTTGATAAATTACGGAAAATTAAACAACCGAAATAGTCAAGCAAAACTAAGGGTAAAATAAATACCATTATGTAATAAATTCTAATATTTTTTCAAGCAAAAGTTTCTTATTCTAATTAAAAGTAAATATTTATATCCATAATGCATTGATCATCATATTTCATATCTATGCAAATTATTCTTATTAACTAACACATTAATCAGGAATGATAGAATTAATAATATTTTCGTATCGGAAATGAATACATTCTTTGAAATTGAGTAATATATAAAAGAGAAGAGTTAATAATATTGATAATATTTTTTTTAACTTTATTATTCAAGACTTTAGAGTTGGCGATATTTTTTTGCTTTTCCATCTTCAACAGCAACAAATAAGTTCATGTAATAAGTTTCATCGCAATCGAATGAGCTGTACGGCACCGCATAAGAGATATACAGACAAACATGCATTTTTATTTATATAGATAATAGAGAATAACGATCGAAATGTAAAGAAGCGATTTCAAGTTGCCAATAACTAATGTTTTTTTAGGTATAAAAAGTAATGCAATAATTAGGAAATTAATCAGGGAATTAAATGCGTTGTGTGCACTTTATGTTAAGGTTATATTTTTTAATTATTTGTATAAATGATTCGAAATTAAGGGATATATTTTCCAGATTTTAAATACTTTTGGAGTTATATATTTTAGCTTAAGGTAACCGACCACGTTCGAAGGGAAAACTGATTTTTTTTAAAACTATTTTTGGTTTTTAGATGTATTATTAATTCTAAATTCTATAAATACAAAAACATTATTTGAAAATATATTTTGAGAAATAGGAAAATTTGTGGTAAGTTTCAGTGAAATTTAACCAAAACGGTTAACATTCTACACCAAATGGTAATGCAACAATTCTATTTTTCTTTGTACACAAGTTGTAGAATATAATGATGAAGGAAATGAACCAAAATCTAAGAAACATTTTGAGATTAAAAGAAGTTATGGGTCAAAATATACGTATACATGCATTTTTTTCAAAAATTCGCAACTTAATTTTTCTAAAACACCTATAACAGAAAAAGTATTTCACTCACGCTTAAACTTTTGGTTCATTTCATTGCTTATATTATTTAAAACACACGCCGAAATTTTTATGTAAATACCTCCATTAGTTTTTGGGGTATCATGTTAATGGAGGATAATTTTTATGAAAATTAAAATTGAAGACAAATTTTAGTTGAAAAAATAAATTTTGCTTAAAATTCCTCTGGATAATAGGTTAGACCTTCCTTTTCTAAGAAAAAAACAAACTGTTGGAAAGAGAAAAGCCTGAATGACAAGAAATAACACTTTTTTTAAAAAATTGCTAATGTGGTCGAATACCAGTGTTTTTAACGTAGTCGGATACCTTAAATAAGTAAGGTTAAGTGATCATTATCGAAGAACTGAACAACTAGAAATATATGTATGTTACAGCATTGGATGGTTTTTTTTTAAGTGATATTTAATTTTTGAAGCAAAAATGACGTTCATGAATTACTAGAGTAGGAAGTAAATATATCCTTCGAAATACATCAAGAAATTTAATACCTTAATATCTTTTAACGAATTCCTTTATATTAAGATATCATATGCCAAAAGAGAAAATAACTTAAGTCGTTATATAATAAAAAAATTACTTCTGGAAAAGTAGATTTGAGCGCTAATGATTTTATTGTATTTCATGAAAGAACTTAATTGCTAAACATTAAATAACAAAAAAATGTAATTCCTATGGACGTCAGTTATGATGTACGAATGCGCTGTTTTGTTGACAGCAAAGTTACAAAGGCAAACTGACAAAAGCAGATTTGATAGTCAGTTTAGGTTTTCACCTTTGCCCCTATTCATCCGAATCATGTTCTGCGCTTTAAGGAGAAAGAGAACTTCATTATATGTCTTGCTCGGAGTTTTTTACTGATGGACTAAAACGGTTATAAATATTCACTCAAGATGAAATAACGGAAGCATCCTTGCAAGCTGTTAACAATGATTGCAAAAATGAATCTTCACCTTTATTCTACAGATATTTGTTTTTAATATCAACGTTTTAATCAGTAAAATGAAAATTTCGCATTCTTATGCATACACCACAGGTAAAAAAAGTTTAATGGACGAAATTTTGTATAGATTATTTCTATAACATAATAGATACGACTCAAATTTTGAACCTAATCCATTCAAAATGGTAGATTGTCATTGTATAAAGAAACAGGGTAAATCAAGATTGAAACAGGCCATACGAATGAAAACGGCTTGCACATTAAGGGCCTACGGTGGTATCTTAATAAGTCGGGAACAGCCACTAAACATTGGTGATCACTTTTGTATAGCGGATATGTTACGCGGCTGCTAATCGTAAGATCGCGAGTTCTATCTTTGGCGGAACTCTATTTCCGTCTTGGCGCGATAACCACAATTCAAAACCACAACATTGATAACCTCGGACAATGAACACGCTCTTCGCTCGCCATAACGCTTGGCGCTATCGAAACACTCTCTTCGCTCTCCTTAACGCTTGGCGCTACTCAAACACATTCGTTGCTAGCCATAAGTTTGGCGCTACCTATACACGCTCTTAGCTCGCCCTAACGCTTGGCGCTACCGATACACGCTCTTAGCTTGCCATAACGCTTGGCGCTATAAAAGCGCTCGTCTTACTACAGACTCACTGGTGGTGAGTATTGCATTGATATCTTAATAAGCCAGTAACAGCAACTAAACATTGGTGTTCACTTTTTGTCAAGTGCAAATGTTACACAGCTTTAAATCGTAAGCTCAATTCTTGGCGGGATTCAATCTCTCCATTGGCGCGACTCCACAATATAAACCGCCACAGGCCTAGCATACTAACGAAATTTCCTCGAGTCAGCATGGGGATGCTTCATATGGCATAACCTTGAGTGCTAGTGGCGGACACAGCAATGTTACAAATCAGACAACTACAAAAAGGACGTTTCATCAATGTAATTACTTTATAGGTTATCCTTTAAATTATAAATTCGCTTAATGCTAGATCCTTTAAATTAAAACTTGGGATCAAATTTTTGACCAAATGGGCCAACGGAAGAGTTATTGCTCTAAAATATATATCCGACATAGCAATCAGATCAACGACAAAAAAGGAATGCTCATCATTGTAATTGCTTTTCAGGCTATCCTTTAAATTAAAATTTGACTTAGTGCTAGATCCTTTAAATTAAAAGTTGTCAAATTTTTGTCCAAGTGGAATAACGGAACATTTATTGTTCCAAAATATATATCTGACCCTCTTCCCCAAACAGCAAATCTAATCTCAAAAAGCGAAGGATTCGATTTGTATACATTTTTGTTTAATTTGATAAATTTAACCTAACATAGAACTTAGAATAATTCTATGTTTGAAAGTATGGAACATTGAATCTATTTAACTAATTGCTTCTCAATGGGCTTGTTTTGAAATTTTGTAAACTAACACATCCTTGACGATATTGTTTTGTTTAATATTTACAAAGTTTAATAATCCATTGATTCATATAATTATATTGAGTCTATACAAATGATACAATCTCAAACTGAATTTGAATAAAAAAATTTTTTTTAAAGATTCTAAAATGTTAATAATAATGAATTAAGATGAAAAATAACAATAAAATAAAAAGTCGCAAAACAATATGTTAATAAAAATGTAATTAAATTTAATTCTTTATTCAGCTATTTTATTTGCTTTAGGAATAACTACTAATTATTTAGAAATAGTGTTAAAAATTGCTCGATTGCAATTACTAATATCTACTGTAGTTTATTTCGACTCAGTATCAATCCAATAAATACTATATATTTAAGTGATAAAAAGTATAAAGAATTCGTTATTTAATTAGGCATGAGTGAAAAAAATTGAGGAGTATGCCAGCTTTAAAATTACTGCTTAGTAAATTTAAATTGCATCAAAAATTTTCAAGTAATTTCATGTCAAAACTCTTTATGTATCAAAAAATATTTTTTATTGCAGCTTTGTCCGAAAGGACAAATGAAGATATATGTTAGTATTACTCAGCATGAACTAAAGATATCGGAGAAAAAATTTGGCCTGCTACAAATAAATTATTTTGAAATACTTAATCATCCATAAATTGTGAAGAGCGACGTGAAAAAAAAATATCAGACAGATCTTCCCCTCAAAAATGGGCAATTTATTTTTTTAGACTATCATAAAATAAATTTATAACAAATTACTAGAAATGATACATTCTTTTAAACAGCAAACATTCGTTATTTTTAACGAAAATAGTAGAACCAATTATTTGGCCGTCGATAGTGTTAGGCGTCAAAACTGTTTTACATCATTAATATTAGTTTTAAAACTATTTTTCAAACTTTCCTTAGACGATTTAGGGGCTAATTGTCACAATGGAAACTTATAACACACATGTTAAGCAGTAACTTTTCCAATTTTTAAATCAAAATTTCTGCTGAACATGATTTTTAAGATGAGCTCCGATACATCAGCAGTCGGTACACAGTCAAAACGAGTACAGAAAACGTGCTGTTTTTATCAGTAAATAAGGGGGGGGGGGGGGAAGGAAAAAATTTTCACTTAACCACTTGACAATTTACTTAACTTCCTAATTAAATAACGAATTTAACAGTTTCCTAATTGGAATATTTACTATTATTTTATTAATTTAATAATACGTTTCAAGTGACTTTTCCTTTTAAATTATTTAATACTTTTCGCTTAGTTGCAGATTAAAAATTGAAAATTCAATAATTCGATGCGTGTCTCAGACACGTCATTGTATGCGAAGTGGTTAAAATAGGTTAGCTTATCTTTTTGAAAAATCTATACACTTATTTACCTTTGTCTATACATTGAATTTGGAAAAGCTAATTTGTTTTATTTTTTTTACTGTTAGCAAATTTTTTTTATATAAATGTCCGAAACTATACGATGAGCTAATTATAACTTAGTTTTATAACTTGGTGAGATTTATCTGCATTTGTGCTGAGAATAAGTATACATTTTTATATTAGGATTATAAAAAATACATTATTTTTTATATATTTAAAACACTTTATTATCCTATGCATGAGTTGCAGTTATTATTCCGCATTTTATATTTTATCAAACATTTACATAATTTATTCAAAATTATAATATTGATGGAAATGCTAAGAAATAATATTTGAACTAAATCATTTTAAATATAATGATTACTGAAAATAGAATAAGGAATCAGATTTCCAGACTCAAAAAAATACTTTGAATATTTGATTTTTAACTCTTTCCTACAACTTGTCATTGTTTGTTGATGATAGTAATATCAAATATTAATCTTGATTTCGGAAGTAAGAATGAGTGTAGGATTGCTTTTGCTAGTTATCTTACAATTTGTATGCCTTGAAAAAATCTCTTATCGATGAAATCCATCCTTAGTTCCTATGCAATAGCCACAACAACTATCGATTAATCCGAAGTACCTAGGACAAATTCGGAGTAAGTATCACTTCAAGCAACTGTATACAAAAAATGCATGAAGAGTTTCAGTCGTCCATTCTTGTTATGCAGAAAAAAAATATCGTTTATAGATAAAATGCATCCTTGGTTCCAATATAATTGCCACAACAACCATGGTTCAATCCCAAGTACTTAGCACAAAGTCGGGGTAAATATCATTTAAAGACACTGTATTTAAAAAAAATTCTTGAAGTTTTTTAGTCATCTATTTTTATTATTAAACTTAATTGTTTTAGCAGATTTAATCGTCCTTAATGGTTGCAATTAAATTCTTAAAACTTTTGCAATGAACTGTACCGTTGCTTTTATATGCAACGATGCAATACCAACGTAATTCGCAAATTCGTGTCAATTAATTGAGATACGGTTTCTACACAACATGAAACGAAAAATTCCATGTAAATATTGTGCATATTTGAAATACAAAATGATTTACGATAAGCAAATTAAGTGTAATGCTTGTCATAACATTACTTTTATAGTTGAATTAATTAAGTAATGAAATAAGAGTAGCGTAACTATTGCGTGAACTATGGGTGAATAACTATTGCGTGAAGTATACTGCGAACAAATCATCTTAATTCGCTATAAAGCAGAGGAACTACACTGAAGCGCAAAATTGCATTTGATCCATTAATCGTCACTCTAGATATTAAGATGTAATTAATTAAAATGTAACCTAGATATGAACGAAATAACTGGCTACTGAAAGATTGTAATACGTACAGTTTCTCTATATTAAGCGATTGCATGTATTTCAATCAGCGACATCTGTTGGTAAACATGCGAAGTATCCATATAAATGATAATGATTTTGGATTTTATTAATTTGCTATTACTTTATTGTTATCACTTGAAAGTTTTTCCATTTATTATTATTGAGTTATTCAGAATATAAAGACACCAATCATGGAATACTCCAAATTGCATTTTCTTCATTCATTAGTTTTTGTTTGTTTAATTTGAAGAAATCTTCTGTCGAAGCCCTTCAGACACTTTCAGAAACTTAAGGCCTTATCACACGGCGTCTGCATTTATATTTCATATATCGTCTTCATTTTCCGTCAGCAATTTTCCGTTTCTACCCTCAGAACCAGTCAAACAAGTTTCATAATCGACAACTTTTTCTAACCATCTAGAAAATGCAATCGATAGTGACAGAAATATTGTCTGCAAACGAAATTTAACCAATCATGTGAAACTTTGAAGTGACGTCACTTTCGTTGTCGTTTGCTGATGGAAAGTGCCGACGATATTTTGCCGTGTGATAAGGCCTTTATAGTAATGCTGTTCCGTCATATTCCAATTATCGATTTTGGTTTGAACGATTTAATAATGGCGATTTCAATCTCAATTTAAAAAAAAAAGTCTGGAGGACCAAAAAAAATTTTAAGACAATCAGTTGCAAGACTTATTGGACGGAAATGGTTAAGAAGCTGCAAAAGATGATGGAAAACATTGATATATACTGTACCAATTTTTATCAATAAATGCCTAAATAAAAAAAAAAGATTTTAAAATGTAAACCATCTTTTTATTTAGCCTTCAAGGAATTTTTTTTATTGAAATACTGTACCAATTTTTATCAATAAATGATCGTTTTTTAAGTAAAAAACGATCAAATACAAGAAAGAATTTAATACTTTAAAACTACTACACATACCACACAATCATTTTTTTAAAAATAATCTTTACTGCATAAAAATTGTTGAAAAGCTTTCAAATATATCTGCGAGTTACTAATAGTACTTTTATATTACTGTTCTAAATTTCTTTCTGACAACCGTAACCAATGAAAATGACAGTTTCCGTCAAGCAAATGGAAATCCAAATGATATAAAATAATTTTTTAAAAAAGAAACTATTTATGTTCTCGGCAGATTTCTTTTCATCAATACAATTTAATTTTCAAAACTTAATCTTCTCTTTTGACATTAGAAATTGATCCAAGAAGAATTTGCCATTTCTGCCCAGGTAGTCAATTTTATTATATCTGTCATATCCGAACGTCTATAATTTAGAAATAGAATACCTTCTGTCAGAAACAGTAGGTGAGGTTTGATTGAAATATAAAGTCAGCATGTGGCTGAATCTAACATGAATACAAAAAGAGAAAATGGTGATACATTTGGTGGATTGAATTAAGATTTTAAAATGTAAACCATCTTTTTATTTAGCCTTCAAGGAATTTTTTTAATGAAATTTTTTTGAAGGAATAAATAGTAATAATAATCAGACAAATCCTGAAAAAGATTAGCGAGTACAACAATAATGTATTTGTTAATCGTTTCATTTAATTTTTAAATTCCGCACGATTAGTGCCACCTGCTTGATTTCGATATTATACTTGATAATATCGAAATTATTATACTAGAGGAAATTTATCGATTTGTTATTATTCTTGAGGAAATTTATCGATTTGTTATTATACTTGAGGAAATAAATTGATTTCCATATTCCGTAATATTTGTGATGACGATTTATAAATGAAAGACTAAAAAGTAGAAAATATTTAAAATCCACGATAAATTTTTAGCATACTTATAAAAGAAGCGTTTTAAAAATCTGAGTTTATTAAATAATATTTAGTAAACGCAGTTATTAAACATTTCTTAACCAGAATTTATAATTTTTTTTAACAATATCTGTAACAAATATTTCTGCTTTTAGCCAAATTAGCAATTGTGGTCAGTATGACAAACCGGATTTAAATAACAAAGCAAAGGCAATTGTTTTAGATTAGTTTTATGGCATAAAAGCCATTTTTGGCTTAATTCGCAAATCCCAATATTTACAAAAAATTTCTTATTATGTTACAAAGAACTCAACATTTAGAAGAACTTATTCTACTTTATGTAGAGGTCAAAATCCAAAAAAACTCAAATTCCAATCTCGATAAAAACAAAAAATATTTTGTCCGGGACTTTCTCTTGGCAAATTTTAAAATAACATTATTTCCAAAAAAGTTTCGTCTACATATGTCAAAATTGGGACATTCCACTAATATATATTTGATAAATAAATGGCCTTAAAAATGTTTACATGTAGGTGGAAATTTTCAGAAAATATACATGCGTTAATCTAGTGTGTCCAGTTGAAAGACGATTTAACACAACGGCAATTTGAATAGAGGAACACTATTTTAATTTCGTATTAAATGTCTATTTTAGAGTTAAGAATTTTTTTCAAAAAAAGGATATTGTTTTTTTTTTTTTTTGGCTCCCTCTAACTTGAACACAAATATATATGCAATTCTTATGTTTCTTACTAAAGAAATCGTTCAAAAGCAATCAGAGTTGTAAATCGCAAAGAATGTAGAGCAGAATTTTAAATCATGAGTTTTTCCAAATGCCTCTGTATTAAATGACACATATGAGGTGTCACAAAAAGGGTTGTAATGTCCTTATAGAATAATAATACAATTCCAAAACTTAATGAAATCCTCTTTTAATCTAGTAAAATCATTTGCTAATACATGAATTTTATTTCAAGGTGAACAGACCAAAAGTTGGACTGTTAAAAAAAAACTGTTGGAAAAAATTTCAACAGTTTTATGTAAATTTTCATCCGCTTTCGGGCTATAATTGCCAGTGAAATATTATTAAATGGCTTAAGCCAGCCTTTCTTGCACATTTATATCAATAAAGCTTTGTAGTTGGTCTTTTATGAGGTTTACGAAACAAGATTAAACTCGTAAAGAAACCATGCGAAAACAGTTAAAGCTGTAAACCGAATAGAATATAGAGCAGAATTTTAAATCACGAGTTTTGCAAAACAAAAGTTTATATAAGATACCACAAGTAAAAAAAATCAGGATTTAATTGGAAGGAAAAATGAATTTATTTGCAAAGTATATATTGCAACATATTAAGTACAAACGTTGCTTTTAATTTTTAAAATATTTAAAAACTTCTTTCACGGGTTTCGTTAAAATATGCAATTCTACAAGGCAAATATTTTTAAACTACTGCATAAAACAAGGTTAAGTTTATTACGTTACATTAGAATGTTTAATTAAAATGATTTTTAAACACTTTACTACTTTTTTTTCAATTATTTTTATTATTTCAATTTAAAATTCTTCAATATAAATATCAAACTTTATCAGATTCATTATCAAAACGTTACACAAACCGTGAATCAAAATTTAAGTGAATTACTATGTAACTGATATTTAAGACGACGGTAGATTCTATTAGTCCTTTTTGTCAATTATTCACTTAGAGTTGTGAACTTTTTTTATGCGTATGTATTAAAATATTAATGCATCAAACATCTTTTAAAAAAAAACTTCGTTAAATTAAATTTTATCTATAAAAACGTAAGCGAAAGAATTTATTGAAATTTCAAAATATTCCAGACGACTTAATTTTTAGTTTCTTCTCTTATTTTCCTTATTATCCAATATAAATTTATTTGGAATAAAACTGAATGTGATTTTGCAATTCCAAATAAACGATACTTTAGAAATATTTTAATGCACTTTTACTGAATTTTGATGAAATTGAACTAAAATTGACTTTTAACTATCTAAAGAAAATGCTAAATACAAAATGCTTACTCTATTTTCTTTTAATTTTTAATCGAAATCATTTTTATAAATTCTATTTTATTTCTTCAAAAATTAAGACACCTGAAGCTTTTCACGAATATTTAAATTTAATTATAGTATTTTTAGGAAAGTCATTAAAATGCTTTTCCCTATGTCTTTGAAATATTCATTTAATTGAATAATATAACACTATTACTGTTCAATATGTGGTGATATCTTAATGACAGATAACATCTACGGCATAAGAGCCTGCTTTTGCCCTGTGGTTAGGGTACTGAACTTCAGACCCAAAGGTCTCGAGTTCTATTAAGAGCACATCTCACCTTGCCACAAATATAAAAACATATTTTGGTAAGGAACCAAAAAAAATAAATAAAGTTCCATGCTCTTGTCCATTTTTGCTGAATTCAAATTCCATTGTCCCAATAAAGCTTTAAAATTATTAAAACAGTGTATTAACATTTAGTTTAGAATACAAAAATGTACAAAATTTCAAACCTCTTAACATGAGGAAACGACTGTAGCATCAATTAAAAAAAGTTACAAACATGCAAGAAGGCGAGTTAAATACAAGTGCATACAAAATAACGACCCAAATAGCAATTATGTATAAGTTGTCTTTATCAAAGAATTAATATTCTATACTTTAAAATCTCCTTAAATAATTTTATATCCGAAAAAGACGCTTTAAAAGATTTATATCAGTCTTTAAAATTCACCATGTTGAGCATATCTTTTGTTATCGAGAAAAAAACTGTTTCCCTTTGAGGCTATGATTAAATTCCGCACATAAAATCTATCAGTTTCTAGTCAAGCAATATTTAAGTCATGAAATTAATTCACATAACATCGCGGAACTCCTACTTCCCAACCTTTGGCATAAATTACCCATTAAAAGTTTACCGAAAATTCCACACTGCATAATAAAACGCCGGAAGGCATCTCCGTTCAACAATCTGAGAGTAACAAAACCCAATTCCGATACTGGTAAAAGTGTTTTCGTTTCATATAAAATTTTTCTTTCTAGAAAGAGTTTTTTTTTAGAACACCATGAGCTTTTTTTTTAATACAGAATTTAAGTATCTCGTAAACTCCAACTCTGGTAAATTTTTTTTTGATGAACTCATTTGCATCATTTGAAAAAAAAAAAAAACGGCTTATATCACGGAAAATTTATTTCATATTTAGGTGTAAAATTGTTTAAAAGTAGGAAAAAAAATCATTTTTGAGCATTATTTGTTAGTCATTTTGTTCAGTGTGGTAATATTTGAAATGTTGGATGCATATATGTATATAGTATATAATATGAATATAGTATATATCATTATAGGCAAAGCATATAATATGATGCAGCGTATATATACGCTCCAGTGATAGTGGCCAGGAAAATTGAGCGTATATATACGCTAATGATGCAAATGGGTTAAAAAAGTCGCTTTTTCTTTTTTGAAAGAAAGCAAAAAATAATGCTGTAAAGCCTTAAGTTGAACGAAATTCAAATTGGTGAAATATTTTTATAAAAATAGCTGCCCGAAATAAGTTTAGACTTTAAAATAAAGCAGCAGTTCGAAAAATGTTCATAAGTTTGTTATAAATCGAGTAATATTTTTAAACTTGTATCTAAACAATAAAAGGTATGTTTTCAGAACTAAGCCTAATTTCTTAAACTAGATATCGATTCAGCTAAATTTTTGTACTACGGATAGCAATACAATATATTTTATACAAAACATTTTTATATATTTCACAGTCGTCCAACATTTGTCAAAACGCTGTTTCTAATTTCAATGAATATTATTATAGTTAAATACGACGAATCATTTAAACTAGGTCTCATCGACATATAATACTCAAATATTAACATTTTTTTCATTAGTTAAACAATTAATATAAGCAATATTTGCATTAGTAAACGAATCATTCACATTACCAATCAAGAAAACAAATATCTCCACTTATTTCTTCCCTGAATCATTTTTTGTATGAATATTCGAAATATCATTAAAAAATTGAAAGATCCTCATTTAAACTGACTGATCTTATTTAGCATCGTAGCTTTTGAACAGTCATTATTTAACCTTTTATTTACAGAATTATGTTGCCATCAATTTTTCAACATCATTTTTGCACCAGTCGTTTAGTTTTCTTGCAGAATAAACCCAGGAAACTCAAAAAAATTGTAATTAACAGAAATATCTTGATTATTTTAATTCCTACTTTCAGCTTATATTAAGTTCATGTTATTGGGGTTAAATTATCCGTGTTCTTTAGAATACCATCAGCAAAAATAGTCACATATTAAAAATATAAGCTAGATTTAAATGGCACTTTTAAGTACAGTCAGTATATAAAGGATTAAAGCGAGAAGTTGTACCGCTATGTTAAAATCAAATCTTCGTATTTCTGTATGCAAAAATATTTTATTGCAATGCTTTCTATTTATATTTAGTTTGACCTTCCCTTTGACAACATGACTAAGTCTGAACTAAGACCAGACTTTGATCACATGCGGAGTGTTTGAAAAATTCAATGCCATCATGATTCAATGGAGATTGCATAATTAATACTGCGACTGTTTTAGCATCTTAGCATACAATGATGGTTTCTCGCATAGAATTATTGAATTTGTAATTTTAAATCTACAACTAAATGAAAGTGTAAATTTAGATGCAAAAATTGTATAAGCTTCAATATTCCAAATCCCTTACATCACTATAAATATTAAAGTAATAATAAATGTCCCAAATATGGTGGGTAAAGTAATAATGTTCCAAATATGATGGGTAAAGTAATAATAAATGTCCAAATATGATGTGTAATTTAATTAGGAAGTTAAGAAAATCAAGGTCACATTAGGTCAAGGGGTTTATTATAAAAAGAGTTGAACTCTCGCTCAAATTTCTTATATAATTCTATATAAAGCATTGGATTTAGCTCCAGACCTCAAAGATAATTTTGGGATAATGTCTCTTCAATGCAAAATTTCTTGTAAATCTAAAAGACTGCTTTTTAAGGTCACTCGTCTATATTATTTTATTGAATTATTGTACTTCATATAATAAATATAATTCCAAAAATATAAATTTTTGGACTTGTAAAGATTTATCAACATCTCAAAGTTCAGTTTTCTGGTAATTTCAGAAAATTATCTTAGCATAATTAGTATACAAGAAATGTGGATTAAATGTAAGGAGTTCCAGACCCTGAAATGCGTACTTTTTATAGCGACAGACAATTTTTCAAATTAATTTCCTGTAAACACTTCCCAACAAAATTATCTATTTAATTATTAACGCTGAATTTCCATCTTCAATGACTATGAAATATTTGGAAAGACGTTAGTATTAGCGGATTTACTCACTATATATAATTATGCACCATTTCCTGCTCTTAATTATTTTTTAAATATGGAGTTATTCACTTTTCATTTTGAATTTTTTTATTAAAATACAAAACGTAATGTTTATTAATAAATAGATTTACTATTACTAAAAATATGCAAAATTATGTTTATTATTTTAAAATCTAAATTATTATTTCATCAAAATATAGTATTCTTTCAGAGATCTCAAAAATTTCAGTGTCAGAGGTCACCAAGTTTAATCCATATATACAAAACAGTACAAAATCATAGTTAACGCCTTGAAATATTTTGCCACTTTACCACTCTTTAAGAGTAATATTGCCATATTATAATTAAATCCATACCGAGTTTACGTACAAATTTCAGCATTCGTCTTTAATTAGTTCGCAAAATTTTAAAACTTAATGAATATTGTTACAATGGTCTTTCATATTTTATAAACGGAATAAGCTATACACTTTCTTTTAAATTGTATTTCAAACATTGGGCTATATAGTTTGGTAATATACTTTGTTACCTTTTGTATCAGTAACAATGTTGGAAACTATATGAAAGAAGATATTCGCCAAAAACGAAGCGTTCGCGAAAAACGAACTTGCTTCACTTTCTTTCCAGATTACTTAAAAATGAATATTGAAAAGAAAATCATTTCCGAAAAGATGGGACCCAGATGAAAAGTGCGTAATTTATTCGGACGTTTCGGAATGCCCCCGTGGCACGCACGGAACAATAAAAATGCGAGGGGCCCTTGTCGAGCGACTTGACCTTTGGGGCCCACGGGGTAACGGAACGGGTCATTTCCGGGTGTATTCACCCGCAGGATTAGCCAACCAGCTTTTGGTAAGGCGTTCGGAAACTTTTCTGGGACTGCCAAAAGAGCGATCAAGCCAATTCCTCGGGAACTCTGGACTTCTTATTTTTGCTTGGATAACTTTTCCTTTCGAGTTTCTTCTTCGCGGCAGAAAGAAATTTACGAATCATCAGGAAAAAAGGATGAGTCTAACATAAAAACATCGCCAAGTCTTTTCAATTAGAAAACCGCAGTTTGGCTGGTTGCTTGCGAAAGCTTTTGATTTCGTCACCCATTTTCATCAAGACTACCAAAGAGGCAAAAGATAAAATTAATTAGTTGTACCTGATGATGTAATTAATTAAGAGACTCGTCAAATAAAAAAGGCAGGACGTAGTAATAAATCTAAAAAAAAAAATCAAATTTAAGGCTCCATTCAATGACCTGACCTCTGCATCATGCTGTTTGAATGGGATGGGTTCAAATTCAAGGAAGTTACAATAAATAACTTCAAAATTTGCATAATTTTCGAGTGATTATATCTTCCTTCTACGGCTCGGAGATTCCAGCTTCGTAAATCAACGGTCCAGACATAGTAAAAATATATTAAATTTCTCTATATGAATTCTGGTAGAAAAATAAAAACAATTGAAAACTTACGCACATTTCAAGGAAGTTTAATTTAATTGCTCTATTTCTGTAATGTTTTCATCCTGGTGTAAAACTAAATTCTAACGTATTGAAAAAGTTATTTGCATGCTTCAATGTCATTTTTGTACACTGCTAATTGATGCTTCGTGAATAATATTCAAGAATGCATGAATGTCTGGCAATTTTCAATGAAATCAGCTTTTAGTAATACTTTGTATAAAAATTATCACAAAAGGATCCATCTGATAAAGAACGGAATTCAAAACATCTTCAAATTTTCGAGTTTTCCGATTCTTAACAAAATCATTTTTGGAATTTTGTGAGCATGACTATTTTGAAACTATTTGTGATCATGACTCAAACTCGTAACAACTAATAAAACTAAATTTCGGAAAATGATCAGAACTCCAGAATCGTAGATTTCCCGTCATATTTTGGAAAATATTCGACAGTCAGTATCTGTCTGCTTGCATTTCTGCGATGTGAACACAGGATGTACACGCACATGGATGTACCAAGTTCACATATTTAAAGTTTTGTGCATATAAATACAAAACTAAGGAAATTTGGTATACAGATAGATGAAAGTGAAGTGTATCTAATTTTTTTGTCTAAATTAATTAAATGCAGACTATTTGTCTGTTTATCAACCTGAGATTATGAAAATACAGTAACTCAAAAATTTGTCTATTTAAAAAAAATCAACTGTGCCACATTTTTTCTGCATTGCAAAACTTAATAAAGTACACTAGATACGCGTTTGCGTTTTTAGACATACAAAAAAATCCAGAAGTGCATTCATTGTTTTTTCTACATATTAACAAGATTCCAATAAAAGTGACAAAAATTCATAAGAGAAATATAGGCACAAGTTTATCGAAGAAAACTGAATCGCTTTTAAAATGAATTAATAAAAAGTGCAAAAAAAATATGTCATTCAGTTTTATGTTAAAAAAATTGACAAATTTTTCAATCATTTCTTTTTCTTGATGAAACTCCAAATTATGAAAATGCTTTCCATCCTAAAATAAACATGTATCAAATTTCGGATGTAGAAAAATTTATTTTGACCAACTCCATTGCTGTTAATTTCTATATAACTAAATTTTATAAATGCATTCGAGCACAATGGCGTGTCCAATTCATTCACTGAATTATAGAATTTAATTTTTTTTAATTAAAATGAATTAAAGAAGCAATTGATTTAATCACATGAATGTTTTCCCAAAAATCTTTGTTTCCTTTAAGTTCTCATTTGGACGAAAATTACAGATTTCGTGTCGGGCGTCATGTGATTAGGAAGTTAAATTTTGAAATCAATTTATATTTATGTATTCGATATTTTATTTTTGATTAACCTACATTAATTAAAAGTATAAGAATCATTTGGTAATATCTTTAAGATCAAAAACTGCCAAAAAAAAGTAAAAAGTAGATTTTTGAAAATTGATGGTAATGATTGAAGAGAATGTAAGACTCTTAAGGTGCATCAAAGTTTTAAAGGCTTATTACTTTTTAGAGGAAGCTGAGGCTTTATAGTTAGGATGAGACCAAAATGTATTGCTTAAAGCCATCACGAAATAAAAATAAAGATAATCCTCTTAATTTCAGAAGATTGTAAAACAAGGATTATAAAGTTCACAATTGCTCAATAGGCTATCAGATGTTTTATCTGATAATTAAGGATCAATCACGTCTTTTGATTGACTTCTAATTAACCTTTACTGAAGAGATAGAGATATCCTTATTGTAGGGAATAAATTAACTGAATTTTCAAACATATCACAGCACGATAGAAACAATAGAAAGCAATATCTCCATTGTTTGTAATGAATTTTTAATACGATGTTAATTTGACACAATAAAAAGGATAAGATTTCCTCTTTGTGATACCTCTATCAGAACAAGAAAAATTTCAGAAAAAAAATACCATACATATTTATTGACTCTTATTAGGTTAGCCGGTAAACTGTACATCAGATAACACTTCAAAAAGATTCAAAATATTTTAAGCCTACTATCAGTTTCTTTCCGATTAGTTATGGCATGAAAATTTATCAAATAATTTTCAACTTTAAAGAAGTCACATAATGGATTTTCAATGCTTGGAAACTTGAAAAGGCTAGTTCATAGAATAGATAATAATTCATTCTCTTTATTGTGGAAACATTTTTCTCAGCCGATGGAAAACATCTTGATATTTGACAATTTTTTAAAGTAAACTGTATATAAAATACCATTTTGGTAAATGGGCACGAAAATTCTTCTTACTTAGCCCTATTCTTTTAATACAATTTCGCATTTGGTTCAACTTTTTCCCAAATCAGAATATGCATTAGAAAGAGCAAAATATTATTAATTATAATATAAATTTCAATGTTTGGAAACTAGAAAAAGGTTATTTCATAGAATAGCAAGTACCGTATTTATGCGAATCTAATGTGCCATCGAATCTAATGAGCATACCCATTTTAAAACTTTAAATAATAAAAAAATTGTTTCTCGACGAATGCAATGCGCATCAATGGTATGAGGAATTTATTGAATCTTATACAACAAGGTATTTGTATATTAACTATCAATCAATGGTATGATATGATGACATTTGGCAAAAACCGATGAGCATAAGATTTGCGTTAATACGGTAATTCATTCTTCTTTATTGTACAAGCATTTTTTACAGTCGATGAACACAGTTTGTTTGACAGTTTTTTTTAAAGTAAACTTTATCTAAAATACAATTTTGGTAAATGGACAAGCAAAATGTTCTTACTTATCCCTACTCTTATAAATACAATCTCATATTCAATTTTTTCTCAAACCAAAATATGCATTAAAAAAGAGTAAAATAATGAAATTAAAAAAAAAAAAAACAATGAAAAAAAAAATATTATTCAAGGTATACATTATGTAAATTTCTATAGATTATATCACTCCTATAATATTTTAACCAGTCAGAGATGTGCATCGAATTACCGGATTTTTAAACTTAAAAACAAAAATGCATGCATTTATAAATTATAGTTTAAAATACAAATAACCACGAATTTACTAACTATTTCCAAGTGTCCTACTAACTAAAATAACACATTCGTTAAGCAAGAAGAATAATCTACAACCAAATCTGCGAAAGCGGTTTATGCACGATGTTGTTGTGCCAGAGGGTCCGGGTTCAATTCTTAGGCAAGACTTGTGTTTTCTATGAGTTAAAATGACTTCCGCCTTCGAGTGACTTGAAAAATAAAGGAAATGGCATCTTTCTTCCACGATGATTGTGTAATGTAATAAAGTCTTCTTACTTTCTTCTAATTTGTGTTTTTTTCAGTCACTCTCTAACCTGTTGTTGATTAATCGTCGTATGTAACAAACAACACAAGAACGCTTAACCCCTTCACGTAAAATGACGAGTATAGCTCTTCGTTGATTTTTCATGCCATATAGCGCAATGACGAGCTATACTCGTCATTGTGCTATATGGCACGACGAGCTATACTCGTCATGTTGTTACTGTTGAATATAATAACTAATTTAATTAAAAATTTCTAGTGTATTGAATGCGGATGCACTTATATTACTTATGTTGATAATATCATAGATCACTATCATATATCGTTTGATTGTCTTGGTACAAGGTACAGCCAAACTATTAGTAGTCATTCTAATAAATTCGTTCATTTATTCTAATAAACATTTAGCCTGAACATCCGACTTACTAAATGTTAAACATGCAGTGACATAAACACCTTAATGAATAAGAGTAATGTAGATCAAGAAAATCAAAGTTATTCAAACAAATAAAAAAAAATAAGCATATATTTAACTGATACTGATATTGAAACTAATGATAGTGAAATATTAGCAAGAAGAAAAAAACGCGCATAGTGACTAATAAGTGAATTTTGTAAATACTTAGGAGTAGTAGACACATTTTGTGCCTGTAATAAAATAAAAAAAGGGGCAGGAATACCTGACGTAAATGCGAAAACTAGGGGGCTAATACAAAATCACTAGAGATTTTTGAAGAAATGTTGAATTTGAACTTACAAATTACTACATTTATACCAATAATATAATTTTACTTAATTATAAATTAGTTAGAATTATAAAATAAACTAAGGGTTCTTAAATAAAAATTAAATAGCTATTTCACCCATAGTTTTTGCATTCTCAAATCTTACTGGAAGGGGTTAATCTATTTTGAGATAATTTCGTCGTCGTGTGACGAGGAATGTATGAGTTCTTTCATTTCTAGCATTGAAGAATGGGATATATGTACATGTGAAATATTTCACCATTCCAAAGCCAGACTATGTGACCCTATTTGGGGACGGGACCCATAATTTCTAGATGGCCAACCTTTGAAAGTGTGAAAATGGATTAAGTTTTCTGGCAATTTCGTTTAAGCTGGTTACGGTTCGTACTGTCCTCAGCCAATAGTCTTGAGCCGTAAAGACATCTCGTTGCCAGAAGTTGGTCGATTAACTGAATCCATTATTTAAGTAAGGACACACCCAGGAAAAAAGTCTGCCGTGATTTGTTCATCCCTCCACCTATCGTGCAAGTTCGACCATCTTTACCGTAATTTGGTAATTGCTTCTAGGATGCATTTATCCACAGATTGGATCGTGCGATACCACTTCTTTCAACAAAAGAGGCCATTTTTGCGATAGATACCGGTTTTATTGAAGCACTTTTGCATTTCTTAATACCAAACTCTTTTCAGGGGATTTTCAAGGACGAAAACCACTTAAATTATAACAATTGGAAATGTTTCGTCATTCGTAACGGCTGATTAAAAGGAATTCGAGTTTTAAGGCACGGCTCTACACTTGTTCTTGCAATTGACTTGAAATTGAAAGGGATCACGATTATTTTGCAATCGAAAATATTAAAAACACATATTTAATTCTTTTCGGGAAAAATAAATTTGGAAGTTACACAATCAAAGTTTTGTTTGCTCCGTATTTTTAATTGTTTCCTATTAGAATGATGGCTTGCTTGTGTATCCTAATATGAAATTAGTTCCATAATAAAGCCATTTTCAATTCATTCATACATACTATTTATTCAATTTATTCATACATAAAGCTATTTTCAATTTATTCATTCTACAGAATGAAATGGAAATTTTATTCCAATAAATTCTTATATTGATCATAATGATTAAAATCTAAACAAGATCCAAAAAAGAAATGTACATATTTATAAAATCTATGACTCTTACTGGATGTTATTATTCTCACCTTTTCAAATAATTTAATTTTTTTAGATGATATATATAAAACAATAAAAAATTATTAGAGGGGATTTCAAGGAAAAGGTAATACATCTACTAAATAATCAAAAATATGGATTACTCGAAGTTTAATAACCACAATTCATTTACTGAAACAAGAATCACTCATCTCTGTAAAAAAGCAGACAGATGTCCATCCAAAATTGGGTCTATTACCCGCAATCTTTCCTTTAAAATAATCCCCATTTCTCTCAGATAAAAACAAATAGTGTAAAAGTACAGTTATAAACAAAATGCAATCAATAAAAAAGAAATAATAAGCTTAGAAAATGAATTCGGCTATCTGCGCGAAACTTTTGGAAGACTTTTGATTCAAAGTATTCCCCGAACAATGAATAAATTATCGAGTACGTAGTACATTGAGCCGACAAAATTAATATACAATACATAATTTAGACAAATATATTTTAGTAGCAAACCTTATTAAGAAAATTATTATAACATGTTAACATATTATTAAATATATTGACTCGTTTTTAAGCCGAATTTAGTATCTAAGGGGTTTAACCCCTTCCCTTAAAATGACGAGCATATTTCGTCATTGATTTTTCAAGCCATATGGCACAATGACGAGCTATACTCGTCAGGCGAATAAAGTTACTAATGAATGTAATAATAAATTGGATTGAATAAAAGTAACGTAGATCAAGAATATCAAAGTGATTCAGAAAAATAAAAAATAAGCATATATTTAACTAATACTGAAACTAATGATAGTGAAATATTACCAAGACGACGAAAACACGCATAGTGATTAATAGGGGAATTTTGTGAACAATCTGGAGTCGTAGACACATGATGTGCCTAAAATTATTTTTTTTTAAATACCGAAGTGCCTAGAGTAAACGCGAAAACTAGGGGCTAATCTGAAATCACTAGAGATTTTTGAAGAAATGTTGAACGTGAACATGCAAATTACAATTACATTCATACCAATAATATAATTTTAATTAATAATTATAAATTAGTTAGAATTATGAAACAAACTAAGGCTTCTTAAATAAAAATTAAATAGCGATTTCACACATAATTTTTCTTTCTTAAATCTTACCGGAAGGGGTTAATCACACCGATATTGTGGGGGAAACAGTAATTCTTAAACTGTACTAGTTAATTGCTCTTTAGAAGCATTTTTACAGCACTGGCAGTTCCGTAAAAATTAATATAAACTCTACTTATTCTTACATGATCGATGAAAAATGTGTTGATAAAGAAAATGCTTTTCACTATTCTTTTTAATTCTCATTTCAAATATATATACTTTTTAAAAAAAGTGTATTAACTCTTTGATTACACAATTATTTGTTGAAGCGCATTTAATTTTTATGAATACGTGAAGTCAGTAACTTTTACTTAAGAATTCTTCTTATCATTTAGAATAAATACTACTGTACGATATTAAGATAATTTAATCTAATTTTTATTACAAAAAAAGGAAGTAGGAATTCAAACAAATACGGAATGTTCTGATATGTCAAATGTATCCAAAGGGTTAAAAGATTTCGAGAATCACAATTTACGGATATTTCATCCTAAAATAGATTACAAAAATAATCAATTTAAGAGTAATAACATTAGTTGCTTATCAATAACCGAATACCTCATCTCTTTGAATGCAAATTTAATTGATTTCAATGCACTAGAAATAAATATCAAAACAACAAAATTATTTTACAAAAATTTTCTTCAATACTGGACAAATAAAATGAAGAATCTCTATGAACAGGAAGGAAATGCTATTTATAAATATTGTAACAAAAACAAAATTTTCAAAGACAAATGTACAGATATTTATTTTCCACTTAAACAAGCTCTTTGTAAAAAGTTGTTAAAATACATCTTCAGAATTCCTTTTAGAGTTGTAACGAGCAAAGAATAATCACAACAGTCACGAATTCTTACGACTAATGACGATTCCAAAAGGAAATTGCAGAGGATGTGTTAACTCTTTCTCTATTCTAAAACTGCATTTAAAAAAAAATCTTTGATTTTATTTTTCAACCTTTTCAGCTCTAACAAGACATTTATAATAGCAAACGAGTCTACTTTGAGAAAAATATCCAGACTGGGTTTTATTCTGAAAGTTCAATTATGATTAATTATTTCTGAAAGTACAAATTATGATGCGGAAGATTTCCTTGACTTAGCATCCTTTGAAAAGTAATGAAAAATATATGAACGCACGTTTATGGCATCATATTTAAAGGTCTTAATTTTCATATGCAACAGAAATGTTTCCTGCTAATATAAAACGACAAAATGATGGTAAAAGTTTTCAATGATATTGAAAATACAAGTAAAAAATGCTATTTTGAAAGAGTTAAAAGTTTAACTACTATATGTGGCCACCACAGTCAAATTAAAAAATAAATATTTTTTGAATTGAAAATAATTTCAGTAAAATCTACAAAAGTATAGATTCTGCAGATTATAATTCACATTTAGCTACAAAGTGAAATAACCAGTTAAGCTTAAAATATCTCCGCAACTGATAAAGAAAGCCAAACTTTCAAATCAGATTTCATCTATTGCAGTGAAAATATATATTTATGCAAGTTTTTAAAGAAAAATAAGCTTAGGAAAGAAAATTTAGTAAAGACTCAAACATATTCGTAAATTTCAAGATGTTTAAAATATTTTGAATCAAATAATTTTTGTATCAAAAGAACAAATAAAAGATTATTATGCGTTATACCAGTCTGTGCGTAATACCATTCTATAACAGCAAATCAAAGTAATAATTTTTCTGTTTCATGTCGTTCATGTGCGAAAAATTTATGCTAGTTTAAGTAAATAAATGCGTGATTATTAAAATAAAAGTCATTTCGTTACAACATAATTTCATATTACACATACTCTGTGTTTGACTAGAATACTTTCACTAAATTTTTGGGACACAATTTAGATACGCATTTTCCGAAATGGTTAGTTGACTGGTTAAGGTATTGGCAGCACTTCTGCATTTCTTTCAAGAATACAATAAAGAATATTATTTTTCAAATGATTTAAAAAGCTCGAGATTTTCTTTAATTTCATTCAATTCATTTAACAATCGATGCGAACACGAATTTAAAAAAAACATTCACAAGATATTATTTTAACAGTCAGATTTATGAAGCAAATTCGAATCAATCTTCTATTTTTAGAATTTTATTTGAAATTTTTCCTTATTAATTAACGCATTTTATTCAAATTTAAAAACTTTTTTTAGCTAACTGAAATTCCCCAAAGAATTATTCATTTCTACAAACATTTAAATATAAAATTTAGATAGAAAAGTATTGAAACATTTGATTAAAAATGAAAATTTGATAACCGAAAAGCTAGTATAACTTAACTTATACTCCATCAAATAGTTTGTCCAGATTTTGGTTAAAGTCAAGTTTTCGCAATGTCAATCGCATAAAAACCTAAATCTTGCTTTAATTTCTGAAACGATATTTTCTTCTTCAGCTCTAAGAATTTGGATAAACTCTAAGTTATTAATATTAGCATCGTTAAGAACCTTAAACCGTTTTTAGATAACTTTTTAGAAAGAAAGATTGTTCCTAGAAACAGGTTATTATAGAACAGCAAAATTTTTAATTCTTTGCCATTAAATATGGAAAAAAATCTTTGAAACAACACGCAATTATTTTCGGAAATAAATAGAATTTTTTTTTCTCTTTATACTGGTAGCAAAAAATAGATATTTACTCCTCGAATTTGCATCATTCTTGCTTTAGCTTCTATACGACAAAAATTAGTTGTCATTTTGTTTTCCAAATTACAGCTAGTACTTTTTACGAGGTAATCTAATAACCAAAAATCAAGATGTATTCTTTAGAGTTTGGACCCTATGAGTAGTCTTTAGCCAAAACTCAAAGAACATTCTTTTTTTTTATCCAATTCTGTAAATTAGAATTAATTTTCACTAGAATTCCTGACCTATAAGATGAATTGCGTAAAAGTTTCTGCACGGCCGAACTTAATCCTATGACATTTGCTTTCATTTAAATACTTTCTAATAAACAATCTAACCAAAAATAAAATGGTTGCAAAAGTCATTTCGGGAAAAATTTGCCTTTGGACTTATATGGTGATGAGACTGCGCTCATGAAGGTGCGTTGCAAGCATTTTCCAGATAAAATCAATAGTTAAGAGATTAAAAAAAAAAAAAGAATTTTGTGAAATTTGGCAATTGTAAAGCAGAATGGAAAAAAATTAGTTCCTTGCTAAAATGGGACAAGAATTGGGAGCGGAATTGGGAAAGGAAAGAAAAGAAACACATACCTTCGGAAGAGAATGCAAGTCCAGTGAGGAGTTCTCTCTCATTCACAGCTCGGGTCCTGGGACTTAGAATGTCGAAGGGGGCCGTGGGGTTGCTATGGGAACGAGCCAGAGAGCGCGAGGACCACACCCAATGAGCGCTCAGCAACGATTCTATCAGAGGACGTACGAAATCCCGCTCTTGTCACTCCGTTTCAGTAGGGATTGCCGTCTCCAGCGATCAATTCCAACATTTGGTCCTTTCGACTTTTTCCTATTCTTCTAAAATGACCTTCGATTCAAACCGCACGTCAAACCTGATCTCTGACAAATGGAAGCCAGCAAATTAAATTAAAGCCATCATTCTTTTTAAGTTATTATTGAAAAAGAACGCAAGCGGAGTCGTTCAGGGTGCTCAATAAGTTCCATAATTCGCTGAACAAGTAAAAAAGGTTTAGCACCTAATAATGTGGTGTGTATTGTTAAAATAAGCTATCAATCTTAGTCAGGTGATTATAATGAGATAGCAATTGTTAAAAGTTGCAATCGATTCATACCTGATTATTGCCGCCTGCGATCATAGTAGAACAATGTCACAGCTAAAAAAAATGTCTCATTATGGAGTCCCAAAAGTGTGAATTATTGTTGGTGAAGTCGCTTATAATCATCAATTAAACCAATTTATTCAAAGCTTATAACTTCCAATTCAATTATTTCACAACTAATTTTTATTTTACTCTTTAAAAGAATTCTTTTTAGTCCTGACACTATTCTTCTAATTTGTTGTTTGGGAGATTAAATGAAGCAAACTTTTAGAATATTCAGTTGTTTTAACTTTTCGTTTCTGAGAAAATGGTCATCAATTCAAATCAAGGAAAAAAATCAACAATTTTAAATTAATTTCCACAAAATTAGGCAGGTTAATATCTCATTGTTATTCAAAAAGATTTAATTTAGACTAGTAGTTAGAAGTACTCAATTCCGTTAAAAATTTTGAAAAATACATGAAAGTTCGTTTTTTAACCCTAAAATGGTAGACTTTCGTTCTCCACTTTGATGCAACTTTTAATACTAAGCTCAAAATGTGAAGCTAATAGTTACTTTTAAGCAAAAATACACGAGTGTTATAAAATTCAACGCTACAACGCATAATTCTTAGAAATCGATCAAACGATGCCAGCTAATTCGTATGGAATAACTGAGACACAGTGCTCCTCGATGCAAAATGTTTAAGAACGCGGCATTCCTTATTCTAACGAATTATCAGATTCCAGAAGCACCATATTAATAAAGTTTGTTATTGTTTAGATATAAATTTCTCTTCGTTGTACAACGAGTTTCAAAAAGTAAATAAAATACTTAATTAAATATTTCATAAAGTTTAATTTAACTTTTTTGGGGTTGTTTACAATCCAAGATGCCCGAAATCCTTTCGGTGGATTATTTAGCATATTAAGTAAAGAGCACTGATCGATAGAATAAGTTTTTAATTAATTCTTTAGACAAATTTTTCACTCTAATAATGCTAATAGTTGTATCCACTTTTTAAAATAGTGTTCCTTTTTTGTTGGGGGGGGAGGCTGTACTTTTAAAGGGTTTTTTTATATCTGCAAAGAAGTTTTGATCGAAGATTCACTTTATAGTCATTGAAAATAGAAATGTCAAATGACTCTAATTCTGTTGATAAATGCAAAATATAAAGGTGAATACCTACAAGTGTATTTATACCATAAAAATTGATATGTTAAATATAGATTACAGGTATTGTTTAATTATTTACCTCAGTCAAGAAATATACAAGAATAATGGTGTCAATAAACGATTTGAAATCCAATAATAAATTGACTTTATCCGAACATTTTGTATTATATTTGAAATATATTATTTGAACTTTCGAAATCAAAATGCAAATATTATATTTCACAGTAAATGTTAGCTTTTTCTTTTAAGCTAACGAATTAAAAGTCAAAATATGTTTTTTATTATTTATAAACTCGCCTGGATATGGTCAAGACGTGCTATAAAATTACACAAAGTAGAATATTGAGTAATAACGATTTCTTGATTAGGGAGAATAGCTTTTAAGGTTACTTCTTTGAGGAAATCTTCCGATTCATTATCAGAAATTCATTAGATATCATGAAAAAGGAAAATGGATCAATCCCGATAGATATGTATGAATTGATCGCAGAATGTTTGCAATCTTACGAATTTCTTATTCGCTAATATGCGTAGCAGCGAAAAAAAATCTTTTTTTCGATAATAAAACGCGTCAAGAATAGTTTGCAGATGAATGTGTCGATTTGAGTAATGGAATAGAACCTCAATGAAATATGTATAAAAGAAATACATATGTTTTTCATTCTAAAAGAAAGATAGTTTAATATTTTCGATGTCATTTCAAAATATACTTTTGATAAAAATATTCTTAGCATTTCCCTCCAATTTCTGTTGTAGTCATTTATTATCGTTGTTTCCGTTCTCAACATTTCAAATGCACTATTTTACTTCCGCGAAATAATTATTTTTGTGTTCCTTTCCAAAGATTTTTTTAACAATGTAAGTTATTTCATTGCTATTTGGGAATGTAATTTTCCCATTCTATGCAGAAAATCTCAATAAACTGAATTTAGTGTGGATTATATTTTACTACTGGTTTTGGTTTAATTCTACCTGAAATTCTCATTGTTTTGCATGATGATTTTATCATTCAATAAAATTTATAAAACAATAAAGTTATAACGGAAAACATTTCTAAAGATACACTTTGCATCTCAGTTGGATAATATTCTTTGAGAATTATCTCTAAGTGCAGTTCTTGATAAAATTATTCTCCCAAAATGTTTGTAATAATCCTATTTTGCTGTATTATGACTAGAATATACCATTAAAAAATTGCAAAGCTTTGACAAAAAAAAAAACTGACATCGTTTATTACAGTTCTAATTTCACGATAATTATAAACTTTCCCAAAATAGTTCTTGCTTATAACAAAATTCATCTTAATTCCTTAATAAGTTGACGATTAATGAGCTAATTTCCATTTTTAATTAATGATATTTTCAACTTTAACATTTCCAAAATATGTATCAAAGTTTTTGTGTGTGTGCCTGTTTATTACAAAACTTGAGTGCTTTCATACTCTTATGTCCAAGATGCAAAGTCCGAAAGAACGCACTGTCACTTTATTCTTGGATTAAGAATAAAGTGACAATGAGTTCTTTAGTATTACTTAAAGTAATAAGAAATAACTTGCAGGTAAGGTATACAATTTTGCTCTCCAATATATATATTATGATAAACGACAATATTAATGTAGGAAAACTATAATGAAGTCGACATTTGAACCTTCAATTCTCACCTAATCATCGCAATGGCGCCTAAAGAAAGTAAGACAAACGGTGCATGTTCTTTTTTTCCCCTTTCCCATCTTCAGCGGCATAGCAATTATAAATAAAGCGTCATGTTTACATATTATTCACTCCTTTGCCGTATTAGGGCTTGACACATACGCAGAAAAATTTTATTGCCCCAGTATACTACTACTACACTAAGAACATATCCTTTATTAATTTAAAGCCCGACATGTTTACAATATAGGAAAGCTATAATGGAGTCGTCGTTTGAGCCATTTTATTGCCATACTATACTACACTAAGAACATATCCTTTATTGATTTACAGCTCGATATGCTTACATTCTAGCAAAGCTATAATGGACTCGACATTTGAAACATCAATTCTCTCATGATCATCGCAACAGCTCGTAAAGAAAGGCAGCCGATACATATTCTTTTTTCCCCTTTCCCTTCTTCAGAGGCATAGCAATTAAAAATAAAACGTCATGTTTACATGATATTATTCGTTCCTTTGCCGTATTAGAGTTTGACACATACGAGCCATTTTATTGCCACAGCACTCTTTCAGATTGGTGCCTGGAACATCTAGACCCTTCTTGTACTCTCGTTCGTTGGGTGCATAGACCATCGTCTACACATTCTACCAACTTTCTTTTTTTATAAAATGTTCCACATTAATGATTATACAACTTATTTATCATAAGGTATTGCTGGTCATCAATATATAAGCAAAGTCGTCATAAGAAAAGAACTGTACACTGAAATTATTATTATTAAAAATTTATTATATTAAATGACACTCACCGATAACTCTCACGTAATGTAAAAATAGCAAGTGGGAATTTAAAAAATTAACACAAAGTGTTCTGAAAAATAACTGCATTCATTAACAGGATACAAATCTTTCTTATTTAATGAAGATATCATACCTTTGTTCTTCAGAATGCTCAAATGTCTTCGTGTCAGGAACTTTTATTTAGAGTAATTGTGTGCGTGTACGTGATGATAAATAAGTTGCATAATCATGAATGTGGAAGAATTTTAAAAAGATAAGGCCGATTGGTTTGCAAGAAATTTTGTTATGAACATTTTCCAATGCTATTTGGCAAGATTGAAAATTTTATTCGAAAATTCGCAGACAAACAAATGTTCCGGGAATTATTCGCCCATTTCAAAACAAAAATTGTTGGCTCCCTGTAGTTAAGAGAGAAGCTCGTTGAATAATAGAAAACGGGTCAAGTTATTGTAAAGTAGAAAAGTACATATATTCCAAGCGTGAAAAATTGGTTTTTGATATCCATACATAGACACATGGGAACTTTTTTTCAAGAAACCCTCGAAATAAAGATATGATCATTTACATGAGTCTTTAATTCTTTATCCATTCTGTCCGAGCCCTTCACCTTTTCAAAGCTATTGTTGCAATCTCCCTCCCGTCTCCAAATAAAAGAAAGAAAAAAAGACGTCTATTCTCCCAACCAGCATTTTTGAGTTCATCTGTACAATTTCCACCTCGGTGGTAAAGTCGAGGAGATGAGATTAGGGTAAGATGGACATGAAAGATAAAATTCTGCACCCTTTTATTCGAAACAAGTTAGGCGGACTCTCCGTTTGTAGGCCAACCACACCCAAAAGAACATTAGAATTAAATTTTGAATGCGGTAAAATACCTTCGTGATTCAGCCAGATTTTTTTTTAATATTTTACTATTTTTGCACGGATCCCAGAGATGGGGAATTCTAAAAATAGACGATCGAACCTTGCTGACATTTTCAAATCCAGGCCCACTGGCCAGAAAGAGCGGAATTTTTGTTTTTGCCCCCACGATCGATGGAAAGGATTTTCATTTGATTTAGTATTTTTCGCAATTTAAGACGTGCCCACGAATTCCAGAAAGCCGCTTCCATACATTCAAAAAATAAGGAAGTTTTCTGAAATCAATAAAATAATTAAAATAAAATATATGAAATGTAGTTTTCATTAATACTTCTACTTGAGTCTTACTGATAGCTTAACTTCCCATTTCTAATGAGTTAAACTACCACATCCTTACCATACAAATCTCCCACCAACTCTCATTTAGATAACATTTATCTCGTAATTATATTCTTGTCTTATCCCAATACAATGGGCATTGTAGCAGCTTAAGAGTAACACACATCATTATTTTATCCCATGAAGGAATTATTTTTAATAATTAGATAAGAATTTACTTTTAGATTCAAAAATACTGGAATTGAAGATTTGAATGGCACACGATGTTAGAAAAAAAATTTAAAGTACAATTTGAAAAATGCAATGGTCTGGAAAGAATTTCACATCAATTTATCTCAGTTTAGTCTTATTAAAGTCACGTTTTAAAGCACGTCTTAAAGCATTAAATCTTATTAAGTCACGTCTTAAAGCATTAAGTCATGTTTTAAAGCATTAAGCCTCATTAAGACCACATTTTTTAGGACTATTATGTAGAGGACCACATAATTTTGAACCGCTATCAGATGATGATATCTGAGCTAGCACCTGCACCTCGTCAAACTTCCACGCCACACCAACAATAGGATGCTTGGCCCCAAAGGATCTAACGTGCCTAAGACCCGGTTTTCTGATGGGTCTTAGATGGAATCAGGAATCGAATCAGAAAACTTCCAGTTTCGAAGCCGAGACTTTACCAATCAATTTTGCACCATCTTTAGTTTTCAAAAATTATCTTTTCAACTTTATTAAAAAATTTATAGTATAAATATATTGTCTATGTTTAATCAATTTTAAAAGAAAATATCTCAATCACATTTTCTAACATTAAACTTAAGAATGCAAAACAAATATTAAACGAATCACGAGACAATTTCTTTCATTACCATTCTGAAAAACACCAATCATTACAGTTTTAAAAGAATCTAAAATATATAAAAATGAATATTTGTAGAATAGCATAATAAAAATAGAATAAATACTATTTATGCTTCTCCTTTATATATCCTTCAATTTCAATGAATGTATTCATTGCCGACAGGAAAATAAATATTCTTCCTATCATTCTTAATTTAATAAGATAACTATTTCAAATTCCAAACGATATTTCCAAGATTATTTCTTCTGCAGTAGCAACGCGTCGGTTGCCAGCTAGTATAAAATTCAGCTTTCAATGTGGTCTGATTTTTCCCGCTTATTTTAAAGATTGCTAATTTAAATCGCAGTTTTCTTTCTTTCATAATTGCTTCCGACATTTATCAACATCCAATAACGACGATTGCCAATACAATTTTTCATGTTCGATTGATTTGCCTGATTTGTGTTCTATTTTAAAACTATACGAGAGCTATTTTGGGACGCAGTTCTTACTTTTGTACTAAATTCAAAGGATGACACTCTAAATATACAAACCACACCAACTTAAAGCTGATTGACAGATTAAATGTGCACTAGGTTCACTCACAAAGGAATTTGGTTTCAAACCCGCAATCGCTAAGCTTACTAGGCCAACAACTTCTTAAAAGAAATAACAAGAATAGTTTAACATTATATTGAGTTTAGTTTAATTGAAATGAGTTAATTTCTTTTGCACACAAAATTGAGGTTTTATGAAAAAAATGGATTTATAATTCAATTCGAATTAGTCATTTATTATGAATAAATCTTATTGAAAACTTTTATGCACAAACTCCGATTTCATAATATATTTATGCAGACATTTTTGTTCATTTAACACAAATACGATGTGTCTTGCGACAATATTCAACTACATCATCGAAATGCTATTTTATATACAAATAATCAAATTAATAAAACTGAAAGTGAAAACTTACGCTTCAGTTAAGTTTAGGATTTTTATATGAAATTCAAATATGCAAAACACAAATTTCATATATTTGAAGTAACTAACTGTAAAATCCTTTATTTCATTTGTATTACAATAGTAACAATACGTATACCGCATTGGGAAATCCGAAAAGAAGAGGGATGATTTATACTCATAAGAGAAAGCCTACACGTGCTATAACTCTCTGCCTGATCATCCCGCGATTTCCACTGGCAAACTAAAATGTAGCAAAATCTGCTCATCCCGCGATTCCCGCGGGCATGTGTTTTTCTTTCTTTGTTGAGAAGCGCATCCCGTTTTCTTCCGTTTAACCCTCAAAGAAAAGTTATGTATTGTGATAGACGTTTAGTTTATGTTTTGGACAACAGATGTCGATAGTTGTCCACTAAATTGCGGCACTTGAAGGCACATGATATCATCGCTCAAACTTCACTTTTTGTCGCTTTTTTCCAACAGAAACGGCTGCTAGAAAACGTTCAGGGATTGACAGAGTATATTCCCGATGACTGAAAGCGATTTTAGTTTTAATAGTGACATAGGTTTTTCGGATTGCTCCTCAAATAGTGATGACTCGGATCTTGATTCAATGAACTTGCAAAGCGTTAGGCAGTGGTGCAAAATTAATATGAAGAATATTAAATTTTATGCATTTTACTTTTTATATTATGCAATAAATGGAAATTAACCGTAATTCGACTGAAATTTATTTTTAAACAAATTTTTTTGGTGATAACATCTTAAATTTGTCTATACGGCAACTTGGTTTCTCATGATAAAAAACTATATACGAAATATTATCTAGAAAAAAAATGCCTTTTTCAATTCTCCAATATATATATATTCAAATATGAAAAAAAAATTGAAGCAATTTCGATTCACAAATCGAGCAATCAGAGGGTTAAAAATATTTTAACTTATCTCTATCAATGCATATGAATAATTTCTATATTATATATTTCAATTCATCAATGTCCTTAAATTTAATTATTTTCTTATCACTTGAATTCAAGCTTGCGAATACAATGATCTTTTATTTCCCACATTCAAAATCTGTACGCCTATTAAATACATGGAAACTCATTTCAATCAGAAAAAATTCCCCTCTGAAAGTGTATAAGTTCTAAACACTTTTCCATGTTTCCTTTTTTCTACCCTCCGTTTTCATATTCACAAAATGTCGTTGCCTGATCGTAGTTCTAAAATGAAATCTGAATCTTTGATGAGAAAGGAACTGTTTGATAATCTTTTCTTTCTTTCTTTATTCTTACTAAAATAATAAATTCAATAAATAACAAATAAAAAATCAACTAAAAAATCGTTTTAGAAAACTCATCACTTTTTTCCTTAATTGAAAAGTCATATATAGCAATAAAATCTTGAATGAGTCAGAATGACTCACAAATCTTACGTTAGTAAGTTATGCTTAGAAAAGAGGATTAGCATTTCTTCCTTCAAACTGCCATAAGAATTAATGAAATTTTTCTGACCTCAATTTTTAAAAAATTAGTTTCGAGTATAAACCTTTATTAAATTTAAAAAGATTTATTTTAAATTCAAATGAAAAAAACCTAATTTAAAATAAATTTTTCCAAATTTTAATTAAATTCCTTAAATCAAGGTTTTTTTAATTCATTCCCAAATAAATATCGTATAATCTGATAAAAGGCTCTACAAAAGGATTTTATAAATCAAAATTTATTTTATGTGACACCATCTCATATATAGGCATTTAGTATAAAGGAATTTTTTTCCTTTTTGCTATTAAACAACAAGCAATTGTATCCATATTGATGAGATCTCCACAATATATTTGGTTGAATTTTTTCCCCTTCAAAATATAAATCTATTCGTGGAAATAACAGGCTTTAAATCCTAAGGATTTTCGTACTTACTGGACAAACGCCAACAGAAACATGTTGTTAGACATGTAATCCTGCTTGTAGCATCTAATATTTTTTTCTCGGGAATCATTTTTCCAGTAAAGAGCTTACATCTCTACCTTCCAAAAGGAATTACTCTTATATCTATACAACTAATCCTTGTTTGCAGAATTAGGGCAACATACAATTGGACAGCATCGTTGATCTAGTTTTATGGCCCAATGTGGATTTACTAGACATTTGAAGAATAAAGTAAATTACGGCATCCGACTACGTTCAAAGGACAATTTTTGAAAAAATTGATTTTTTAAAAACTTAATGATTTTTACTTGTATTGTCTATTATAAGCACTATGAATACAAAAATATTATTTAAAAATATAATATTTTGAGAAATAAGAAAATGTGTAGTAAATGTTGATGAAATTGAACCAAAACGGTTAACACTCTAGACAAAACAGAAATGCAGCAATCCCATTTTTCTTTGTACACATGTTGTAGAATAGAATGATGAATGAAAGGAACCAAAATCTAAGAAAAACTTTGAGATGCACAGAACTTATGGAAAAAAAATATCCGAATATATGCATTTTTTCCATCAATTCACAACTTAATTTTTCTAAAAACACCTATAAATGATAAAGTATTTTCCAAACAATAATGATTTTGGTTCATTTCATTGCCAATATTATTTAAAACACACACTGAAATTTTTAGGTAAATAACTGAATTAGTTTTTGAGATATCATGTTAACGGTGGAGAATTTTTGTGACAATTCAAGTATTGAGAAAGCTGAAGTTAAAGACATATTTTTATTGAAAAATGTGTGAGAGCCTGAATGATAGGTCAGGCTTTCCTTTTCCTAAAAAAGGTGAACTTTTTTGGGAAGAGGAAAGTCTGAACTATAAGAAATCTAATACTATAATACGAGAAATGGTTGCCAAGTCGAAAATCGCCCCAGAATTAATAAACTCCGGTAAACTTGGGGGTCTGGGGTTTTTGGCCACGAGGAATCGATTGGCGCTTGTTTTGAAGCGCTACGGTCGAGCAGTTAGGAGTTACGGATAGGATATTTTCAAACTTTATTAGTTCGCCATAATGGCTACTTAAATTTTCAAGCGGTAACGTGCTGCCATCTATAGCCAATATGGCGAACTAATAAAGTTTTATGTTTATGCTGTTATAGGTTTATAATATGTTTCTTACGTATGTATATATGTTTGGTTTTTCTAAATAAATTTGTCAAAAATATTGAACTTCAACACACTTCAATCTTTACCTTTGTATAGAATAGTTCCCTTTCCAAACTCTAACTTTGTTTAGAATAGTTTACAATGGTGCACTTTAACCGGTTATCTTTTCACCATTGGTTTCACAAATTTTCTTATGGCATGTATTGTTTTGATAAATCACAATTGAAAATTTAAATCTTCGAGTTAGCTTCGATACCTTTTTTCTCCGAGCGGAGCTCGGTCACCCGCTGGTAACAAAAAAATAAAGTCACCAATGTGGTCGTAACGTAGTCGGATACCTTAAATACCAACATTCGACTAGTAACCGAATCAATTTTCGCTATTTATAACGGCTCCCAAAACTATATATCATTCTCAGTTTTTAAAGCTTTGAAATAGTAAATTAAAGCTTGTATTTTAAAAGAAATACATTAATTTCTTTATGAAATTCAGTAATGAAATACATAAAGAAATGAATCTATATATTTAAAATCTCAATCCTCCAACTTCAACCATTAGTGAAAAATGACTTTTGACGAAGAGCTTATTCTGAGTTGATCTGATTTCTGTTAATGACAAATAGTGAAAAATTGAAATTTCGCATGACTAACTCGAACCATTTATTTTTCCAGTTTTTATTTTGTACTTGCTGGTACCCGGCTCGTTACCGCGGCAGAAGAAATAATTTTGGAAATATCGTTTGAAATTTAAAATACCCGTCTTGTTTAATTACGAATGATGGAAAGAATAATATTTATTTTCTTATCGGAAGTGAATAAATTCACTGAAATTGAGTGATATACAAAGGAGAAGCGTAAAAAATATTAATTCTATTTTTTTTTTTTCAACTTCACTATCCAAGACTATGAGAATATTTTTTCCATCTTCAAAAGAAATAAAGCGCAAGTAATAAGTATTCTAAGTTTCATCGCAAGCGAATGAGCAGTACTGCAGCGCATAAGAGACATACAGACAAACATTCATATTTATTTATATAGATGAATGTCTGTAGGCTGATGAGCATTCATCTAAATACGCCTTCAAAAATCACTTGTGCCCCACCAATCCCTAAAACATAATCCAATCCCTTAACATTAGAAATCCCTAAAACAAATTCATTGTACATCCCATGAAGAAAAGAGAAAAGAATCTCCCATAAAAACTCCTGTGCTTATTTTGCCAATTTTTATTTTATATGAATTGTAGTGATAGGAATTTGATATGAATTTTATATGAATTGGTAGATAACCACTGATTATATACCTACCTTCTCCATACACAGATGATAGAAATTACAAAATAAAATTGATAAAACATTCAGTCTCAACAATTGGACAGATTTCACTGATTAGTTAAGTCCCTTTGCAAGTTAACAAATCAAAATGCTCTATATATTTATTGGGCAGGTATAATTTAAAATAATACATTCTTTTGTTGTGATAAGATGTTTATCAAATTTCATTTACCGGATTAAATTAATACTGTAAGTACGATAAGCAATTGGTAGTCGACGGTAGCTAATTAGATAAGAAAATAAAAATATTTTAAAATTAATTTTAAGTTAAATTTAATAGTGAAAACTTACAAAACTTCATTAAAATGTTACTTATACTTTAGTATTTGAAAAAAAATATGTATTATAAGCGAAAAAATAAGGATATATTCAAAATTAATTCTAGACGGAGTCCCAACAATTTCAGAAGTAAACTCTTTAAATAACTAATTATCGACTTATTTTCGATACAAATTTTTTTTATATTAAAATATTACAATAAAATCTGTCTGTCGTTTGTGCTTTTATTTTTAATTCTAATGAGAATGTCTGATATAACAAAAAGCCCACTAGCTGTTCATCCCACGATTTCCGTGGGTTGGCTATCTCTTTTCTATAGGATCCCACAATGTTCGCAATTTCTAGTGTTTATTTTTACAAATACAGATTTTTTATTACACCTTATTATCTTGTAACTTTAGCATAGGCTCCCTTAGTTCGAAAAATATTTGAATTTATTCGCAAACAACGCACTTAAACAGCGATTTTTTTAAATATTGCGCAGTCAGACTTTTAAATTCTCGGAAAATAAAAGAAAATTTCAAGAATTCTTTTTAAACTGCAGAGATCTCATTTCCACTTAATTATAAATCGTCTTAAAAGAATTATTAAAAAAATTAGTCAAACATTGCGAATGGGATATTGAATAGCGCATAGAAAATAGGAAGGTAGGCAATTTAAACACTGCATTTCAATCTCCATCGACAGTTAAAAGCAAGTAGCGGAGTTTTGAAGCAATTTTTAAGCAGCAGTAAATAGCAAATCAGTTTTCATATTAAATAAATATCAGTTTTCAGTATTAACAAGATAAAAAGTGTTATAAAGTTATATCCATGTCTTGGTTTCTTGAATTCATTTTTTAAACAAATCACTGACGACGTTTTAGATACCAGCTGGTGCAATGCTGCTCATGCGCTAAGGAAGCGGCTTTAATTAAAGTTAAAAATCTAATTAATCTGGATGAAACCTTCTTCAGAAAACTTTTTTTTACTTGTATAGAAGGTATAAGAAAAATTTCAAAATAATTTTTGCCTAGTTTAGATTTCATTGAGGTCGTTAAGGAACTACATTTCAGCTTTTTTTTTTTAATATAGATTATACGGATAAGAGGATTTAAATAAAGCATTGAGATTTAAAGAAACTGTTTCACAAAATGTCAAGATTTGGGAACGGAAAAAATGTTAAAATATACTCGTTGTGCTTTCTAATACGAAATAAGTCATAATTTTAAAAAAAATACAGAGAAACAGATTATATACAGTTAAATGAAAAACACACAAATATTTGTAACCTGGTTTTACGAAATACTAGAGCAAGATTTTATTTTTGAAAATCGGTCAAATAATAAGGACCTACCGAGCTTATCCAATTTTGCAATCGTTTGAGCCATCGCGGCCGATATCCTTTAATCAGGATACCGGCCCCAATGAATCAATGTTTCATTAAACGATGAAGTAATTTTAATCACATAAATTTTAATTTTAATAACACACATTTTTCTCTTAAATATGTTGAAAGAACCAATTTTCGCTCGAACCACGTTCAGAATTATCACATTCCATTGAATTAACTGTACTTTTACTCTTAAAAAGAGGGAAAAAAATCCCAATTATCCGGAAATCTGGTCATTATAATGATGATTCAATGTAACCGAAAATCCTGGAATTTTCTAAAAATACTCTTAATTAAGAATATTTCCAGAAAACGTGTTCGTATTCCAGGATTTTCGTATTTTCCAGAAAACGTATTCGTATTCCAGAAAATTCCAGGATTGTATATATACTGAAAATATTCTCAATTGAGAATATTTTCAGTATATATACCATATTCGGAAGAACCAAATTCGAAATTCTGAAGTCATCTAATACGCGATGCTGTTAAAAAGGTATCTCGTTTAAACTGAAAAGTCCCATTTCATCATGAGAAGCAAAAATCACATTTTTAATAGTTCAATTTTTATTTTATTTTCCCCTACAAATTTAGGTCAACAGAAAAATAAGATTTCTTTACAACATTTCCAACCACACAAGTAGAAAATCTAAATACACTTTCGAGAAAAAATTAAGTCACAGTCTTTTCTAATGCAGTCATAAAAAGCCCTTCCCTGACCTCTGGAGGATTAAAAATTCACATTAAGGGTCTTTTTTTCTCTCGAAAATGAAGAAAAGCTGTGAATTCGACGATCACGAGAAGATATCGTGAAAAAAGGGCTCCCATTAGAAAACAAAACCCCGCGTGATTCAGAAATGGATCACGATTTTCTGATAAAAGGAAAATCCAAAGATTCCCCGCTTTCCATTTCCGGGAACTAGAGGAAATGTTCGGAAAAGAAAGACAATATCTGAAACTCTCAGTTTCACCGTTTTATTATTTTTCCTTCGGCAATCAAAAGCAATACAGATGTTTTATCGGATTATTTCATTCTTCGGTGTCACCTAAATTCCAGAACTCCGTATATATTGCGTGAGATTGCTTGGATTCTGGAATCAAACTTTTCACCCTAAATAGAAACTCTAGAAACTTCTAAAAGCAACTTTAACCCTAATTTCAGAGAAATCTGAAGTAAAATGTTTATGTCCGATTGCATTTAGTTAAAAAAAAAAAGATAGATTTTTTTTTTTTTAAATCAATGAACAAATGTAAAAAAAAAAAAATTACATTTAAAAAAATGTGAAGCTTATAAAATAGAAATTTTAATTCATAAGTCAATATTATATTTTGAATGTTTATGAAATTCTTGCTCAATAAAAAAAGTCAACAGTCAAGCCATTTGAAACAAGAAAAACAAAGCATTAAAAAATGAGTTTTGAACTTAAACTTGATTGAAAACAATGCATAAGAATTTAAAACACTAAAGGCATCGTGTTCGAAACATAAATAACATGTTCGAAATTAACTTTTTGCAAAATTGTATTTTTTCTGAAAAAATATTTAGATACAAACCCCATACTGATTTTATATGAATATTTTTCAATCTTACCTACATATGAACTTGCCATTTCAATGAAAAAAAAAATCCATCAATGAACTTAGTTTAACATACCATTTTAATTGGTTAACAATTTTATTGTTGCCATCGGACGCAAGCCGAAAGTATTAGGATAAAGTCATATAATGTCATCTCATATATTTTAGGGTAACAGTAGGTTATCATCCTATGGCAACAATGCAAGTACCTCAAATATTTGCATGACGGTGCTATATGACATTGTTAGATTTGTCTGTATGACAGAGCAGATAAAAAATGACTCAAGTAGTTATAAAAAAATGTTTTTATTGTGTTTGAAATCTCGTTTTGTCTAGAAAGGTACCTATTTAAACTTAAAAAGTAAAAATATTATCCAAATATAAAATTTCTTCCAAATCATTACAGTTGTATCCGAGATACATGAAATAAATTCAAAATTATACGCAAGAATTTCTCGTTTATAGTTATAAGATGTAAATATTAAATGGGTATTGCCTTGGATTTTAATAAACGGATTGTATATAAGAATTTATTCCTGCC
>JAPMOQ010052872.1:991021-1017506 GCA_026543055.1 Argiope trifasciata | reverse complement strand
TAGAGCATACGTGATCCTTATGGTATACTTGATAGAGCATACGTGATACTTATAGTATACTTGATATAGATATATTTGATATACTTGATTTATTATAGCAACATGGTCGTTAGATTGGTAATGGATTTGAGCACTGAAGCGTCATTATTCAAATTATCGATGCAGTCACATATTCGAGAATTACAAAGTTCAAATGTGACGCCAATGTAGCAAGTCCTTATTTAGATACCGCTTTATCCTGATGTTTGACGAACGTAGCGATGATTTTACATTAAGAAAGAACTAAATAGAATCTTAAAAATATTTCGCTTGTTGGATTGCTACTGAACGGACTTTTTATGTTATGTTTCCCTCTCCATTACAAGAAGTTTCTGGAAATTCCCAAGAATATATTGTCTCCGGCATTCAATATCTCGCAATCGCTATTTTTTTTTTTGTTCGAACTATTTGCATCGGAATAAATTGCTAATAATACAATGGACAATATTTCCGGGAGCCATACGTATACTTAACTACAATGCAAAACCATAAGATAATTTTTCTTGGTAATAAATTCGAGATTTCCTAAACTGAAGTAGACATTTGTTTTTCTTGGTTATAAATTTGGGATTTCCCAAACTGAAGTAGACATTTGTAATCGGCAACTAAGACATTTGTTTAGACAATTATTAAAAATAAAAGCACCTCAATCATATACTTAAATTAATATAAAATTGGTGTTTTTATTCTAGTAATTTTTGGATTTGCTAATGAAATTCTTCGACCAAAGGGAGAAAAAAAATCAGCATTTTTTTACCTTGAACAAATAATAAATCTATAAAAATTGTATAATGGGTTTTTACATGAATAAATGTCAAGTCCAAAACAGAACAACCGAAAATACTCATTTGCACTGCTAAGAAGTAAAACGGATGTGGTGTATGTTTGACTGGATATGTCTGTGCGAAACGTCTAGATAAAAATGGATACAGAAAATGGGCTTGAATAATTCACTAAAATTTTGAAGCAAACAAATAATAAAGATATGTACGAAACACTGCTTGATTTTTCGAACAGCGATGGATGCAGTATCATGTTTATGAAAAAATATTCTCACATTTTCCAAAAACACGTATGACATACGTTATATTTTCTGATTATATAAAATTTCACAAAGATGCTGATGGTAAAATAACAGCATTGCCCCCCCACACGCACACAATTATGTTTTATATTAAATTCAAGGATCTCATAATACTAAAGGGCTCAATAACATCAAATTTATTTTAAAAAATGAAAATTAGCAAACTATTGGGCTAATGAAACACCTAATTATACTTTTCAATACGCATTTCCTTTTTGATATATTGACCTGGCTAACATGATTATAGCTAGTCTTTCACTAATAAGGTGCTGACAAAATAATTCATTTTCATTAGTCTTACACTAATAAGGTGCTGACAAAATAATTCATTTTCATTAGTCTTACACTAATAAGGTGCTGACAAAATAATTCTTGTATTTTCATATTCATTTAGTTTAGATATATTAATATTCATTTTTGAAGAAACAAAGATTTTGGGACTGACTTCGAAATTCTTAACTGTGGTCAGACGATGAAAACGGCATCTGCTTCGTTGAACATCAGCAATAAAAGACTCAAGAATGATAAATTCTCACAGGGATATATCTTTTTTCAAAAGTGCAGTCCAAAGTTTTCAAATAATCAAATACTGACCAACAACAATGTAGTATAGAAAGTCATTTACATTATGAAATCCATACGTAGAAAATGTTTAAGTGGCTTATCTGATATCACAAAATTTAAACATTATACAAACTCTATAAAATTCAAAGCAATTTTTTCTTTTAAATCATTAATAATATATAACAAATTTATGGTGATTAGTTAAATATTGTTTGAACATTCAGAAAATATAATTCAATTGATGTGCTTTTAAACTTTAGCGTTTTGAGGATAAATACTTCAAAAACAAACGAAACATTTATTAGTTGTTAATGGAATTTCTCTTATTTTTAAATCAATTTTACTGCCATGACAAAAATATATTTGGCATTTTTTATATAAAATACGAGGTACGAGGTAACATACGAGGTACTAATTATTTTTAATAAGAAAACTTCTTTTATGCATTTTGCTAACTAACGAAAGTTGTACAGTAAAAGCTCCTTATTCGCGCTTCCTTCATTCGTGTTTTCACTATTCACGGATTAAAAAAAGGCGACCCAAATCCTATATTCGTGGTTAAAAATTTCTTTATTCGCTGATCTAATAAGTACATAAATAATAATAATAAAAGGATTCCAACAGGTATCTAACCCAATATCCTTTGTAAATGCCGTCAAATGGACTAATAAAAAAGTAAATTGATCTTATTACTAATTTGCCTAAAGTATGTTGTTAAATGCAAACTGCAAACATAGCTGAAATCACGATTGGAATAGGATGAGATAGGTTCGAACAGATAGAATCAAGTGACATTCAGGAATGGCTTGAATCGCAAGATGAAGATCTCACTGAAACCGACTTGGAGGAAATGTTCAATTCACAGCCCATTGAAGAAGAGGCTTCAACAAGCACTGGAAACGTAACATTTCATTTGAAAAATCTTAGTGAAGGTTTAAGAATGGCAAATGAGCTTTGCTATTGTTTTTTTTTATGAGCATTGATCCGTCTATGGAACGAAGTCTTATTTTTAAGAGGCAAATTTCTAATGCGACTGCTGCGAATCAGTCTGAATTGAAGGCGCTTTTGAAAACTGCCAAGAAAGTAAAAATTACAAAACTCTTCAAACCATTACCTAAGCCTTAAGATAATTAATCAAAATGTTCAAAAACTTCAATTAAATTTATATAATATTATATATATTATTTTGTCACCTAGGAACGTATCCCCTATAATCTCGTATAAATTACCATTCCGTATTAACTGTTTCTGTATTCGCGGCATATTTATGGAACATATACCCCTCGAATAAACAGCTTTTACTGTAGTTGAAAAATTCATACTGATTGACAATGTTCTTAAGAAATAAAAATGTATAGTACACTTAAAAAGTAAATATATAGTCACATTAAAATTTTCCTTTCCTCGCAATGGAATCTTTTCTATCCATAACACGAAAAACACTCAAATCAAAACTAATCGCTAAAACTGAAAATCTATCATTAAAAAAAATACTATGCAATATACAAAATAATGCCGAAAAAAGTATCAGAATAAATATAGTGCAGATTTTAACTCGTTAACTTTTTCTGTGATCCAGCATATGCAAATAAAATGTTATTTGTTTTCTATATCTTTTTCTTATTTAGGCTTAGCTTTATCCACACACAAATCGGTTAATAAAGGCAAAAAAAAGTCAGTTGCTAGACGCCCTAAAAGAAGCCGAGATTTCGCATTCGATAATGACGCAGACCAAAAGGGTGGAGATATTTTTAACCAGCCTGCATTACAGATTGCAGTGGATTATTAAAAATACCGATTTTTATCAGTCCTAAAGAATTTTAGATGAGCTGAATTGTAATAATTAATCTCTTACTCTAAAGTATCCTTTGATTGCCTGTTTTTTGCTTATGCATTTTAGTGGTCAGAATGACTGATGTTTCTATCAGAGGATTAACGAAATTTTGCTGATGACAATCGAACTTCACATCCAAATTAATATATAGCATATTTCCTGAAACATTTTTCACGATTCATTAAAAACAGCAAATAACTCACCGAGGAGACAGATTCTGTAGAAAAGCTAAATCCAAGTTAAAGGTTAATATTTTGTAGCTATAGTAAGCAAATGTCCTGCAAGTCATTCTCAGAAGTAACTTTATTACAGATTATTCGAGAACTTTTGAAGAGACCAACCATGGTATTTTTAAATTTTTTATTAAATTTTACTTCTTTTCTCAGTAACTACCGAAAATATTCTAGTACAAATAAATTTGCACCATCCTAATTTTCAAAATATGACTTTTCACCAATATGAAAGATTTTATGGCATGAATAGATTTTCTATGTTTAATCAATTTTAAAGGAAAATATTTTAATCACATTTTCTAAAACTAAATTTGAGAATTTAAACGAATAATAAACGAATCACGAGATACAATAAATAGTTTTTCATTTCCATTCTGAAAGACCAAGTTTTCCAATTCTTAAAGAATACAGAAATACAATGTACAAAAATGAATGCTTGTTTGTTCGTATTTTATATACAGACACACTATTCATCCTATTTCGAGAAAACACTGCCAAATTATTGATTGATTGCACTTAACCACTTGACATAGAATTTTACTTAACTTCCTAATTAAGTGATGAATTTAATAACTTCCTAATTGGAATATTTACTATTATTTTGATTCCTTTAATAATAATACGTTTCAAGTAACTTTTTTTCATTTTAAATTATTTGATACTTTTCACTTAATTGCAGATTAAGAATTAAAAATTCAATAATTCGATGCGAATCTCAGACACGTTATTGTATGCTATATGGTTAATATTTTTTTGGCAGCAGCAACGCGCCGAGTACCAGCTAGTTTTAACGCTAGATAGCCTAAGACAGTCATTTTGACTGCTTTTCAATTTCAGATAGAAAAACAATTGAGTATATAATGACAGAGCTATTTAGAATTTTGTGATTTTTTGTACAACATATAAAATGCGTTTATTAATCATTATAGTTGCCTCCCCCCCTCTTTCATTTCCGGTATATATATGTTATGCCTGTATTGCCTTAGAGCAGTCATTTTGACTACTTGGAAAATTTTAAATAATCAAATGACTTATTATTGAATTGAGTAAATTCCTTATATGAAATCGGAGCCAATCCGATTATATGAAATCAGATCGGCTCCAATTTCCTATAATAGTTTATATATTTTTTGATTACCGTCACTTGTTCGTTACTTGTCGTTTGAATCTTTATGCCTGGCCTGCCATCAGAAAGTCATCAGAAAATGAGGACCTACAAACATCAAATACAACATATTCTAACAAACGAAAATTTTGTCAAGTACGATTTTACAACAAAAACAAAAATAATATGAGAGAAATGTCAAAAGAATGTTTGCGGAAGATGTACACATAAAAAGATTTCAACTTACATTTTCTTAAAATGTATAAATAATGAATAAATTATTTTTTGTTCCAAATAAAGTAAGTTTTTTTTATTGTTAATACTTACTAATAACTTGCTACATGACTGTAAATAGTATAAGAAATATTAAAATTTAATTTTAAACAAATTTCTTCACACATTATTCTTTCACAATGCAGACATTTTGGCTGCTTTGGGGCAATATAGGTATACAATAAGTCCCAGTCTTTCTAGTGTTAACCCCTTCCGGTAAGATTTAAGAAAAATTATGTGTGAAATAGCTATTTAATTTTTATTTAAAAAGCCTTAGTTTATTTCCTAATTCTAATTTATTATTATCAATTAAAATTATATTATTGGTATGAATGTAATTGTAATTTGTAAGTTGTAAGTTCGCATTCAACGTTTCTTCAAAAATCTAGTGATTTCGGATTAGCCAATAGTTTTCGCGTTTACTCTAGGCACGCCAGTACTTTATTTTTTTTAATAATTTCAGGCACATAATGTGCCTACGACTCCAGAGTAATCACAGAATTCACTTATTAGTCACTATGCGCTTTTTCGTCTTCTTGGTAACATTTTACTATTATTAATTTTATTATCAGTATCAGTTAAATGTATGCTTATTTTCTTATTTTTCTGAATCACTTTGATTTTCATGATCTACATCACTCTTATTAATTAAGGTGTTTATTTCACTGCATGTTTAAAATTTAGTAAGTCAGATGTTCAGACTAAATAGAATGAACTATTAGAATGAATGAACGAATTTATTAGAATGACTACAAATAGTTTGGCCGTAACTTGTACCAAGACAATCAAACGATATATGATAGTGATCTATGATATCAACAAAAGTAATAAACCTTCGAATTCAATACACTAGAAATTTTAATTCAAATTAATTATTATATTCAACAATAACTTTAGTCGCTTTAGAAGTATAACTCGTCATGCCATATAGCACAATGACGAGCTATACTCATCAATTTAGGGGAAGGGGTTAATAATAAATGATGATCAGCCACTCAAAATAAGGACTACTTTCCCCAACCAAACATTCAAATCAATAAGGAATATAATGACAGACAAAAGCAATTAGTTTTTGTTTCGACCAGAAACAATCCGGTTCCAGGAAGGAAGCTATTAAGGGAATATTTAACTTTGAACGGAAAATGTAGAGCAGAACCTTTCAGCGGAAGGTTATTTATATTAAATGAAGCATTTTCTTTTACAAGAACAAGCAAACAGAGTTGCCCTTGTTTGAGTGTTCGGAAATCCTTCAAATCACAATTTCATTTTTTTTTTTTTTTCAAAAACTTTTTGAACATGAATCAATTTTTTCTTTCCAGGCAATGAATGTGCCACAAGGTGAGGGCAACTGAAGTAATTTTTCTTTAAAATGGCAAACCATTTCATTTTTAAAGGGAAATGTTCCATTGTGACCTTGACTTAACAGAGAAACGTGTTCCATTAAATATAACCTATATTGGACATTCAAAATTTATACATGGAATCCACACAAAAAATTCTGTGTTATTAGCAGTCATCAGTTGAATAACCTGAGCATAAATATATTCCAGAAGAATATTACATATGGATTCATTTCCATGTTTTTAACTTTTAAATATATGAAAAATAAATAGCTTATACATATATTAATAAGGCTTATTTTTTGTAAAGCAAAAATATAAGAAAACTGTGGCTTCAAATGTTAGAGTATAAGAATCGTTTAAATAATTCAAAGAATAAACAGCACTAAATAATTGCTAATTTAAAGTTTTTTCATAAATGGCAAGAGTTTAATTAAAATTCAACCATTAAAATTGACTTTGTTTTCCAGATCTGCATTTTTAAAGCAAGTTACATTATGGTTAATTAAATCAGAAAATCTTATTGAAATTGGTGCATAGAATAATTCAGTACAGACAACAATTCTAAAGTCAATCTAAAATCAAACGTAGAGGTCAGAGAAAATAACAATGAATGTTTTGTTGAATATGGCAAAAGAATCCAGTTTTGGAGGATTGAAAAAGTTCTCACTTGTTTATGATCAAGCTATTTTATAATATTTGAAACATTTGTGGCAAAGAGAGGGACGTGTGTGTCAACGTGTTAAATTTTAATTAAATGTTAGCGTTTTTCGTAGTAACTTCTAAAAATATTATAGTACAAATAATTTTGCACCATCTTGACTTTCAAAAAATCATCTTTTCAACTATATTAACGACATTATGGTATAAATATATTTTATGTGTTTAATCAATTTTAAAAGAAAATATTTTAATCACATTTTCTAAAATTAAATTTGAGAATTCTGAATGAATATTAACGAACAAGAGATAATAGTTTCTTTCATTACCATTCTGAAAGAACACCAAGTATTACAATTCTAAAAGAATACACAAATCTAATAGTTTAGTTATATTAACGTCCCGTTGAAAGCAACACGAGGGCTATTTTGAGACGGACCTCGTAATTTTGAACCAAGATCAGATGACGCACAAATCATATATAAAAATGACTATTCGCTTGTTCGTATTTTATATACTGTCGTACCGTTCATCCTATTTCGATAAAACATCGCCAAATTATTGATTGATTGCATTTAATATTTTCAAATATCACGATTATACATAATATAATCGTGTAAGATAAGAAAAAAATCGATGATATAAACTGTAACAAACATAAGAAAATATAGGCATCGATTCCTCAAATTTTTACAGAGCATAATAAAAATGGATTATATAAAACATCTATATATTTCAAATAAGTGTCGTTAAAGCAAATTTCTTTCTTTGGAAAATTATAAGCTCTTCAATTACTAGTAGCTACTATATAGTTTACATTTTAGAGATCATCGACTGAAGATCATTTGAGAAATTGGAGCAAAACTTGATTTGTAAATATGATACTATTTGAGAAATTGAATTTACACATTAACTCATTTATTAGGAGAATACTTCCCACCAAACTCTTAACTAGAAAACAAGTATGCTCGAAATCTTGCTACATATTACAGATATAGATCAGACAAGGTGTTGACCTATGATTAACATTTTATTTTTCATTGAAAATGACGAATACATTTATCGTACCAGTGATATTACTGAATAAAAACTGTCAAATTTTCAAAAATATAAATTTGTGTACAGGTAGACATGACGTTCAAATTTATATTTCTCGTTGTCTAATAGCCTAGTCTTGACTGATAGGAGTGTATTAACTACTTAAAAAACTGACAAAATTTAATTTTCAGTGCAATTAAATGATTTTTAAAAAAATTATCGTGACTTCAAAAATGTTTATATGCCATCTAGGAAAAAAAAATGCCCGTTTAAAGGATTATCTCAACCTTATAAGCTTTTTTTTAAATTTACCTCGAAGTTGAAAACTATAAGTAACTGCAGGGCCAAGTGCAATATGCATCGCTAATCGCACTAATAATAAATAAAAGTCACCGAACTGTCACGGTTTTAAATATCTGAAAAGAACTGGCATTTAAAAATGTTTAGAGCTTTAAGACTGCAAAGCAGTGCAATTATCCGCTTAGGTGTGTGTTATTTAATAACTGAAGGTCATCAGTTATTAGATAATAGGCGAGAAGAAGCTCAGGATGCCAGTCTTTCATAAGGAAATGAAAACTGCGATTTCAAAACTATGAAATGCAACAACATGGAAATTTTCAAGGTTATGACGAAACGAGTCAGAATAGTCGAGTCAAAGATCAACAAATCTTTTTCAGATCGTTTGGTTACAGAGAACCTGAAACATTTCTACTTTTTAAGTCAACGATTTTATCAAAAGCACAGTTCGTATAATAAGTCGCCTGCAGCTGTTAGAATTCTTAAACAGTGTGTGGTCTTATCCAAACCTGTTCATAATGAGCCATTCCTAAGCACTTATTGCTTATAAAACTACTGATCTTTTACACTACCGTATATAAATCTGTCTCTAATACAACCATTAGAGGCTCAGGGTGAAGCTTCTTCACTTATTATAGCCTGTAAAGAATCCGACTTGGAGATTTATAGCCTTTCAAACTGGCGCCTTATAATCGATATAGTAAGTGTCGAGAAAACTTTTTGGTCAAGATTCATTTGATTGTGATTGACAAATTTTCAATTTTTGATTAAATCATTAACCCATTTTCGCTGTCGATTTTATACATACACTTAACACGTTCACTGCCACTACTCTCTCCTGATATCAGGACCATCTATCTAATTAGATGACCCCTTCTTTGCTATCTTTTAACTGTAGTAGAGAAGGTGCCATCTAATAACATAGATGGTACAATTTTACGGGTACGGGTTTTACGGGATGCTACGGGTTTGGTACAATTATATATTATTTGTTACACACAGGAGCATCAGTGGTAGCGAATGTGTTAAGACTCAAATTTTAAATTTTTGCAAGCAGAATATTTTAACTAAATTCAGTATCCATTTTAGAATTTTTAAAACAATCAACTAAGTAGTTTAAGTAGACATCACTATCAAATTATCAGCCGAATCTTTGAAACGAAAGTACTGCATTATGTACAATAATTGGGAAAATTAGAGATGTTTGAAATGAATTCATACGAAGGTTTTGATTCCAATATTGTAACATTACCACTAAAGTTTAGTTTAAAGTTTAGTCCTAGAAAAGAACACAACCTACGAGTTATCGCGTAGTTGGTAGTCAACATATTAAAAATGAAGTGTTGAAGGCAAATATGAAGATAGCAGTGCCACTAAACCCCCGAAATGTTTAAGGGGAGGAGAGTTTTCCTGCAAAATTAAGATTTTCTGCGGATTTTGAAAATATCGCTGTAGCATTTAACGTGCGAGTTTTATCAGCAAATAAATATCTTTTGGGTAGATCAATACTATAACACATCTAAAAGTCGTTACAAGGTAATAAATAATTTGAGGTAATAAATTTTATTTTATTTTATTAAATTTTTATCGATACCATAATATCAAGAATAAAAATGTGTTAAAATTTATTTAACCCCTAAATTCATATTGATTGTCTATATCCAGTTCCACTTAATTTTTATTCAAAAACATGAGAGTATCCGTTTCCGAACACACATTGATAACTAAAGGCAATAAATCATGCATGAAAGAAAAAAGTTGACATTACTTTTGACAGCTAAGTTATATCGGTGTCTTTTTACATTTGAATGTGGTGAGTGATGAAGTTTGGTGTGTTACTTGAAGAGTTTATTGTCGAGTTCCTTATAAAGGAGTGTTTTATCTAATAATTCCCTATAAAGGAGTGATTTATTGTTAAAAAAATTACTTCTTGTGAGGTAAGCCTTCAATGTTTGATGTTGCATTTGAAAATTATATTAGATACAAGCTAAATTTTGAGGAAATGCTGTATATTGTCAAAGTTCTATATACAACTTTTTTTCATAACAAATATGTCATATTATAACTTGGATTTTTTAAAATCATTTTTTACGTAACCTATTGCTATCTTCCTATAATAAACGATTTTAAAAAATAACAACAAACATTCATGCATTTAAGTGTTAAATTTATTCCAAATGAATATGGAATCCAATTCTTCTATTCTTTTCACTTTCTCCTAAATGAAGTGAACGTAGAAAATATTCTGTAGTATAAATAAATAAATAAATAATAAAAAAAAACTCGATTTCAATGTTTTGATTAATTTTTTTCCTCCATTTCAGGGAGCTCTGAAATTTTTTTTGCAATTATGTCTGTGAATACGATAATTCAAAAACGCAATGAGCTAGAAAAATGGAGTTTGATATGCAGTCTTGCTATCACAATCGCAAAATTCTACTAAATATTGGAGGAAGCTCGTCTGCTTCTTTCTACCAATACGATTACAAGTAAACATAATCCAGATAAATCCATCAATAGGTTGGTTGTCTGCTATTCTTTTTATGCTTACAGTATGCAAATGAAAATTTTAACACAAAAACGGTCAAACCCAGAAAAGTTTGATAATTGTTTTTCACATCGATAATTTGGTATCTGTATGAAAGCTTGTTGTTGTCTGTTGTCTAATGTCACTTGATCATACCAAGCCCGAATGAGCAGAGCTCTTTCGAATTAAGGCAGAGGTGTGCGCCTTTCGTTGTGAACAAGCACCGTTCAGGTGAAAAGACGACTTTTCTAGAACACACACGACACAACCCTTTTTAGGGGGTGGTCGAAATCCTTCATACACTCATTCATCCATCAGCAAGTCAGAATTTAGATCCAAATCAGAGACCGACTCATCCCTGATTCAGGACCCCCAGAGGTATCGTTTTGGTATGGGAAGTTGGAGGACTTAGCAGTCACAACCTATTTAACGTGCCCCAACAGCCATGAGCCAGCACGGAATATAAAAGTTTGAACCTGTTTGGTCTATGGGTGGGATTCTGCTGTTGTTGCTTATTCCATTTGGATTGAACACAAATTCAAACCAAGACATGATCGGGGAAAGAGGGGTGCAGTAGACTGAGGGTAAATACCCCTGATTACCCGAGGGCAAAGTTTGACTTCTAGCTCATACGAATATGGCACACACTCGCTTGCATAACCCCTTTTTACAGGTGAGCTCTTTTACATTTCTCACTGATTGAACACAGCGTGGGGTTTAGTTATACGAACGTCCCGTTTTGAAGCAACCCTACGACTATTTCGGGACTGATCTCGTAATTTTTAACCACAGTCAGATGACGAGAACGACACCTGAGCTGGCATCCCCCTCTTCAAACTTCCGCACCACACCAGTGGGAGGACGTTTGGTGCCAACGGATTTGGTGCCAGACCCGCTTAAACGGCGGTTCTACCGTGGAATCAGGTCTCGAATTTGCAACAATCCGGTTTCGAATCCAAGATCTTACCACCAGGCCACCGCGGTCCTCCGCAGGTGGAGAACAACCATACCCAGACCAGGACTGGAACCCGGGACGGCCAGATCACGTGCTTATAGTTAGTTTAGTTATATTAAAGTCCCGTTTTAAACCAACACGAGGGCTATTTTGGGACGGACCTCGTAATTTCGAACCACAGTCAGATGACGAGGATGACACCTGAAGTGGCAACCCCCTCTCCACTCCACACCAGCGGGAGGACGTTTGGCCTGACAGATTTAACGAGCAAGAGACCCCCTCACACGACGGATCTTCGGTGGAATCGAGTTTCGAACCTGATAACCCTTCGGTTCGGAAGCCGAGACCTTACCACCAGGCCACCGCGGCCCCGAGATCACGTTCAACCCCTAGGCAAGGACGCCGGTGGGATAGAATTCCAATACGAGTAAAAGACAAAGTTACCACAAAAAACATAGTGTAGAATATACAAGAAAGTCTCGAACGAATACTCCCGTTGATTTAATTGATTATTCGTAAATTGATTAGCCTAATTATCAACGATGAATGAAACTTCATTAATTTTTTTTAATATTTGTTCGTTTTTTAAATCCTACATGCATAATTTTTACCATTTTATTTATGTGGTATATTTATAAAAAGTGAATGAATTTCAAGAGATTTAAAGAGATTTTTTTCATTATTAATACATAGCACACTTACCGTGAGCTAAATTTCTGAAGTCTACGTGAAAAGATTTATATTACGAGGCACTCTTGGAAATTCGTGCATGGAATTGAACACGTAGCTCAAATTATTACTTAGATGAGCATCGTGACAGGAAAAGTGCCATTCATCTTTGAATCTTGGAACTCCATGCCACTTAAGTCCTTATAAAGCTCCTACCTTCAGTTCTCACCGCCTTATAATGAGGAATAAAACATGTGCTACATGATCGAAGCGAAGACATACGAACAGCCGTGAGAAGTGCGATGATAAATGATCCTTTGAGGAAAAAACGGAGTACCATCGCCATAATGGTTTGCATAGTGCAGAAGCCGCGATAAAAACTGAAGAAAATGTCAAATTCATTTCTAATTTTAAAATCTGTATAAAAATATCTGTGCTATTAAATTCTACAACATTTGGTTTTTCATTTCAACATTTTGGTAAAATTATAATTCATTATAATTGCATGAATATGAAGTATACAAATTACAGTAATCTTTAAAAATTCCCCATGAAATATAAAACTGTATAAAAAATGAAATAAAACTCAAGCAAAAAAAAAGAAACTCGATGGGAATGTTAAATATTTACAATTACTTTTTATTCGATATGTTTGATTATTTTATAATTTGGAAGTTTTGCCATTTTTTCTGGTTAATTGGAACATAAGTAAAAATCGTTATTTTATTGTTTAGTTTAAATTAGTATTAAAATTAGAACTCATTACAATTGCAAGTAAAATCAGAACTCATAATTGCATATGAAGTATACATATTATCGTAATCTTTGAAAATTCATATAAAATTGTATAAAAATATGAAATAAAACTCACTCAAAAAATTAATGGCAATGTAAAACATATTTACAGTTACTTTTTATTCGATTTGTTGGATTTTTTATAATTTGGAAGTTTTGCCATTTTTTTTCTAGCTAATTGGAACATAAAAGTAAAAATCGCTATTTTATTGTTTAGTTTAAATCAGTATTAAAATTAGAACTCAGGATAATTGCATGCATACTATCACTCATTATAATTGCAAGTAAAATTAGAACTCATTATAAGTGCATATGAAGTATACAAATTACCGTAATCTTTAAAAATTCACATAAAATATAAAACTGTATAAAATTATGAAACAAAACTCACTCAAAATATTAATGGCAATGTAAAACATATTTACGATTACTTTTTATTCGATATGTTTGATTATTTTATAATTTGGAAGTTTTGCCATTTTTTCGGGCTAATTGGAACATAAGTAAAAACCGTTATTTTACAGTATAGTTTTCGAGCACTTTAATTTGTTCCAAGCTTGTTTGGATGAATTTTCTTAAAACTATTTTTTACTTAGTTTCTGGTGTACTTCAGTTTTGAAATTGTGTACTAGCGTGTTCTTGGGTACAATATTTTAATATTGTCAAGATTTTATTATCAGTCAGTAAACTTAGGACATAACAATTATTCATTGCGATACAGCATTATCTTTAATTTGTATTAAATCATTAATATGAACTAAATTATCCTTTAATTGACTATCGAATTATCATTTAACTGATATATTTTAATACTATAAGCTTTTATAATGATGTAAATCATTTATAATGATATTGATGACTTTTCGAAATACCGCTAATTGCCCACGGAAATTTATCAAAAAGATCAATAAAAAATAATATACTATATCAATATTTCATTTAATACAGATAATTCGATTTAGATTTAAATCAAATGAGGATTCATCGAAACAAAATACCTTTTGATACTTTAAATATAGAAAATTTTATTTATCTCACTTCGTTTGGATAAGGAGAACAAAGATAATAAGGAGAATAACTATGGCAAAATCTTAATTGTAGAGATTAAGCATTTGATATAAAAAAGGGGATTTGAATGAAGCTGATTAACCACTTCGTATATAATGACGTGTCTGAGACGCGCATCGGATTATTGAATTTTTAATTTTTAATCTGCAATTAAGTGAAAAGTATTAAATAACTTAAAATGAAAAAGTCACTTGCAACGTTTTCTTATTAAAGGAATTAAAATAGTAAATTCGTTATTTAACTAGGAAGTTAAGTAAATTCGTTATTTAACTAGGAAGTTAAGTAAATTCGTTATTTAACTAGGAAGTTAAGTAAATTCGTTATTTAACTAGGAAGTTAAGTAAATTCGTTATTTAACTAGGAAGTTAAGTAAATTTGTATGCCAAGTGGTTAATTTTGTATAGAAAATAGTCTTCTTTCAGTGACAATTTTAAAGAAAACAATGCTAAACATCAAACCCTTGATAAATTTATTTATTATAAATGGTTCAAGTCAAATGTTATTATCAATGTTTCAAGTTTTTTATATGTCATTGTAAATAAGTATTTTGAAAGAAGGGTTTGCTTTGAAACGTATTCATATAAGCAGTAACCGCGTGAACATTATTGATTAAGTATTATTTAAATGCGAATTATGATTAAGGCATTTTAAAATTTTGTTTATTAAGCAAACATAATTAAACTGTGATTTGATAATTTGTAAATGCTGAAGTTCATGTAAATGACTTTCTTTTTTCATGTGCCTGGTAGCAATTTAAACTAGAAAATTTAGTCAACTTAAATTTACAAAGTTATAACTAAATGAAGGTTTATTATGCGAATATAAGTTTCATTTTTTTAAATCAAGGATTCATACTACCATTTTAAAATAACAATTTTTTACAAAAAATTAAAGCCCTTTAGCAATAAAACCCCTGATACATAAAAAAATTTCATATAACGAATACATTTCCAGACATTAGAAACAATTCCAGAACACAGTCAAAGATTAGAAATGAGTTATCAGAGAAAAGAACAGAATATTATTTTCGAAGCAAAATCGGAGTATTTAAAAAAACACTCTCTTTGTCAAAGACTTCATTATGAAAAAATATCAACTTTAAAAGTTCAAGGGTTATATTTGCCATCATCGAGTTGATTCATTCTTTCAAACTCTTCAGTGAAGTAGAGAAAGAACTTTTATACAAACACAATTTTTGACAAATGGTGTAGTACAAATTCAGTATTACCAACGGTTTGAAAAAGAATTTTCTGTGAAGATCAGAATAAAAACTTCTTGTAAATTTCGTATTTAACACATTCGCTGGCACTGAAGCGCCTGTGCGTTACAAATATGCAATTGTACCAAACCATCTATGTTATTAGATGATATCTTCTCTACTATAGTTAAAAGATAGCAAAGAAGGGGTCATTTAATTAGATAGATGGTCCTGATATAAGGCGTGGATAGTGGCAGTGAACATGTTAATAGTAATGGATTTGAACGGAGAAACGACTCTTGTTTATTAAACTAAACCCGTTATAAGGATTTAGTTTGATAAAATTTGATAATCTTAAGAAATTTGGAATTTAATTTTTGATATTCGATCGAATTTACTTAAACTCTTCCACTACAGATTTAAGCCAACAAATAGTTATAAGGTCCGATTCTCCTTTTTTTAATTAATGAATTTCCTTCAAATAAAAAAAAAATTCGTATTCAAGCTAAAACTTCACGAAACAGTTTGAAATTTGATACTTCATATACGATTCACAAATATTTCACCAGGTTTCAAGGTATTAATGTTGAATATTATATTTAAAAAATGAATCCCAAAACTTGGAAAATACATAGAAAATTGATTGTGTACTGTTACAGGAACGTTATATAGATTTGCGTAACCTGATGCAATCAGTAATGGGCACAAAATAACAGTTCAAATAATCCATCATGAACTTCTGCAAATAAGAGGGAAAATATACACTGCAAGATCCATAAATAATTTAATTCCGTAGAACATATGTGTACAAGTTATAAAATATTAATCTTCTGATTATCAGACTGAAAAGATCAAATTTTGGTAATAGATGCAAAATTTTAAATATTATCTACTATCGTCAAATTTGGCAAAATTTCACATATTTTTAATTAAAAAAATTTATGAGAAATGAATTGTCGATCAATGATTGAAAAAAATGTGTGAAGAAAGTCGAAGGGAAATATTTTTCCCAATATAAATATAATCTAAGTAAATAAAATCTTATATTGCGAATAGCTGGCATTTAATGTACCAATTTGTTACTTCACTGACATAACTATACGTACTTATATCAATCTAAACATATAAGGTCTCCATCAGTTTTAGTCATAATTAAATATAACTCATTTGTTCAATACAATAAATCCAAATATGAATGTAATAGATGCCATTTTAATGCGATCCCCTTAAGGTATCCGCCTACGTTCGAAAGAAAACTTTTCAAAAACTGGATTTTTTAAAAACTATTATTTTTAGATATATTGTCATTTATAAATATCAAATACAAAAGAAATATTTGAAAATATAATATATTTTGAGAAATAGGAAAATGTGTAGTAAATTTTAGTGAAACTGAACCAAAACGGTTAAAGTTCTACATAAAATAGTAATGCAGCAATCCCATTTTTCTTTTGCACACAAGTTTTAGAATACAATGATGAATGAAGTGAACCAAAAGAAAAATGTTGAAATGCGAAGAAGTGACAGTAAAAAAGTATACGTATATATGCATTTTTTCCATCCATTCACAACTTAATTGTTATAAAAACACTTAAGTGAAAAAGTATTTAACCAATAATAAAACATTTGGGTCATTTCGTTCCCAATATCATTTAAAACACACAGTGAAATTTTTTTTTAATACCCCAATTAGTTTATGAGCTATAATGTTAATGGTGAGGAATTTTTATGAAAATTAAAGTTTTAAGTAAATAGAAATGAACGATAAATTTTAGCTGAAAAATATGATTTGTGTAAAATAACCCTGGATGCTAAGTCAGGTCTTCCTTTTTCTAGAAAAAATAAACTGTTTTGGAAAGGAAAAAATCTGAATTACAGGAAATAAAAATCGCCAATGTGATCGACCAGTGTTTTTAATGTAGTCGGATACCTTAAATTAAAAAAAAAATTGTTTTTTGAACTTAAACTCTCTCTCCTGTTAGGGATATTACAATGGCTTATGAGGAATGATTAATTGTTAATAGAACAATCTTGAAATGTAGTAAACAGTCAAAAGATGTACCAAGTGCGGATGTTATGTTCTTATGAGATGGCATAATGTATCGACTAAGAAGCTTTATGCTACAAAATATCGACTTGATATCAAAAATTTAACCTTTAATACTATGATTTATTTTTAATCTTAGCTTTCTTTTGTTCAAAACAGGTTTTAAGTTATAAATTTATTATTAATATAAACCTTTTATTTTGTATGCGTTACATAGGATATAAAGAGTCAATTTTCTTCCGGATGCATTGCTAAATGTTAAAAGAAATCTAATTTCAAAAGAGAAAATCAAAAATTGAAATACGTAATGATATATATTAGATATGTTTTTTAAGAAAATTTTTAATCTACTGGCCGTTTACATATAAAAATAAAAACAGTCCTATGAGAAAAATAATTTATCAAAAACCATCATGAATGAGTCTCTGGTAATGCTTTAAAAAATGTATATTTCAAACAAAGTTTGCGAAACAAGAATCTATATAAATAAAAATGAATGCATGTCTCTTATGCGCTGCCTTACTTATTTCGATAAAACTTAGACTACTTATTATTAGCACTTAAGGAATGGTTATAGGCATATTAAAATATCTAATTCCGGATGATTCATAATGAATGAGCCAAAAAGAATAGCGCAGTGTGACTGCGATAATAGATTTATTCAGCCGAAACTAATTTATTCTGCAACTGCAATTATACAAGCTTTATTTGGCAACAGGGAAAAATCATCGAATGACGAACTCGCCGCTAGAGGCGCCGTTAAACAAAATGTCGTCCATGCAGGAGAAAGCGTATTGCGTTTTCGAATATGCCAAAATCTCCTTTGTAATTGTAGTGCAAAGACATTTTCGTTCGAAATTTCGTAAAGAACCACCGCATCGGCATAACATAAGCAGGTGGGTGAAGCAGTTCTAGGGTACAGGCTGCTTATGCAAGAAACAGTGGATAACTGCAGTGTTGAACTCCATCACAGGGCATATGCTATCACGAGTGTGACAGGAGCTTGATTACCGTGTAGACATTTGTCTTGTCACCGGAAAGCCACATATTGAACACCTGTATAAACTTTAATAAATGTAGTTTTGAAGTAAATTTGAATTTGCTAAATATATTAATTACAACGTTCACAATCATGTTTTCTTTTTGCCCCATTCATTATGAATCACCCTGTAAATAAAATATTTTTGGATCCATTTGCCGCATCTATTAACCATGGATCAACCACAAAACAACACGCCAAGGTTGGTTGTGTGTGGTTTATTGGCGCAAGAGCCACACTTGGCCAAACTGCGCCAAGCATATGGTAAAATTAGAATAGACATTTAAAAACACGATTTTAAAAGCAGACGTAAGTTATTGAAACCACATGAAATGTATCGAACATTTGAGTATTAAAAAGAACAATTTTAACGTAAGACAGGTAAAATTAGCAAAATTGCTCGAAAATCAACACGCCCGCCAAGGAGACGCAACAGATTCAGTAAAGCTGCTCAATTCAAGCTAAACAATATTTCAGATCTATTATACGTAAATGCTATTTAAGTCCTTTCTCTGAGGAAATAGTTTTATTAGAGAGTGTGAGAGAAAGTTTTAGAGGAACCAATCCTATAGTTAGAAATTTTTACAAAACATTAATAAAATATTTTGCTGTAACTTCCGAAAATATTAGATTACAAATAATTTGGCACCATCTTAGTTTACAAAAAATTGAATTTTAAACTATATTAAAGATTTTATGGCATAAATTTTCTATGTTTAATCAATTTTAAAAGGAAATATTTTAATCGCATTCTCTAATATTAAACTTGAGAATTCTGAACGAATCACGAGATACAATAAATAGTTTCTTTCATTACCATTATGAAAGAACACCAAGTTTTACGATTCTAAAAGAATACACAGATCTAATATATAAAAATGAATATTTGGTTGTAGAATAGAATAATAAAAATATAATAAATACTATTTATGCTTCTCCTTCATATAACCTTCAATTACAATGAATGTATTCATTGCCTATAAGAAAATAAATATTCTTCCTATCATTCTTAATTAAACAAGAACTACTTTAAATTACAAACAATATTTCCAAGTTTCTTTTGCGTCGGGTACCGCTAGTTATAAATAAATCGTAATCAATTATGATTAAAAAATGTAACCAGTAACCTAAAGAGAATTTTTTCATTAAACAGGTCGCCGAGTCAAGCTTTTGGAAATTTTAAAACATTTATTGCATATCACAGCCTGATAAAATCAATCAGGGAAAAAAAATCAAAAGTAATTTGGTATTGTGGATAACCAAAAAGAAAAGATCTGATATTTCGCTGAAGTAGTTTGCTTCTGGAATAAAAGCAAAAATACACCTTGAATGTACTTCAGATGCCGGAAGTACACTTCGGAGGAAAGGAGGATCGGATGCAAAGAAAATGGTTCAAAAATCTATACCGTCGAATCAAAAAAATTCAAGAAAAGATCCGGATATGCGTGATAGGCATCAGTAGGAATAAGAAGACACAAAAAAGTTCAAATGGCAATAATATTAAATGTCATAGGCGAAAAAGAACTCCAAAAATTCCGTTTACTTTTGCCTTGGATGCAGAAGTAAGAAGAAATTTCGCTTAGTTACGGATGAGGATAAAGTTACGGATTCTTTTTTTAAACTATTATATTCCTTAAACAAACGAGTCTGTTTATTCAATTTACCATTTTTTTTTTTTTTTTTTTAGAGAACTCAAAAACGGAAAGAATCTTTTGTAGTAGACGGCATTGAATCAAACTAATCTTTGCACAACGGATTTGGAATTTTAATAGATTCTCTTCTTCACGATTGATCTCTGATATCTCTGATTTTCCAATGATTAACCTTCCAACGGGCACGGTCGTCATACCAACACGAAAAGTCGCGCGTATTTCCCACATATAGTAAATTGTAAATTTTCAAAAGCCTATTAAAATTATATTGTAAATAGCTTAGGATTAATAACTACAATTACTTTAAACATTTTTTATTTAAAAAGAAGCAAAAACAGTTTAAACATAGATTGCAATAACAATATAAAATGACCACAGGTTAACTGAATTGATTTAAAAATAATAAAGGAAATTGTCGATATTTTGACAGATCAATTTGTATATAAAATATAGAAGTGCAAAAATACAGAGTTTATGTATAAAAAGGAAAAAGTAATTGAAAATTAGATATGAAAAGGCAGAAAATGGTTTCATTGTTATTTCATTGCATCGCTGCAATTTGAGCAAATGTGTTTAGTGGGCTCCAAACATAAATTTCTGTCAAATCTCACAACTGAACCTCGTGATTCTAGTCCACTTTTCTTTTTGGCAGAGTTTTTTCCCTAACGTCGCATCTTCCACTTCTTCAATTCCTAGTTCGGCTTTTCTCTTTAGCACCGTTAATTTTAGCTCGCTTTTTAGAGATGTGGGTGCTTTTTTTTCAACATTTTCCTTCGTGAGGGCATTTGCCAACTGTCGCCAGTCTAAAACAATACGGATTTATTTGTAAAATCTTACAAAATCAGATGCGACAAAAACTCACATGAACGTTCGTGCGTATTTCTAAAATACAAATATCTGACTGGCAGAGACCTATTGACGCCACAAACTTACGACGACAACCGAAAGTAAGTCAAAGGGAGTGGAAAAAATAGCCAAAGACAGGCATTCCCAGTGACACCAGATCTGAAAGTGTAAACCGAAACTCATCTCTAGTATATCTCTCACATACGCGAGCCCGCTGGAAGGTTAATAGATAGAATATGAAAAGAATCCAATCCTGGATGTATGTAACAAAATGTCTAAATCAGCAAAAGTTAATAACTGAAAATATTTAGTGAAGAGAAACGAATTTCACATGTACTAAAGTCAAGAACTATAGGTTAGATTGGAGTATGTAGCAAAGATCCCCTTAAATTATTTTAACATTTAACACCACACCACACCTCCGTTTCTAGGGCTCATGTGGGCCCTTTCCGGTTTGGTATGGATGTAGGTGGACTTTATTAATAAAAAAAAGTACACAACAATGAATTTGAAAGATACAGAAAAATGATTAAATACATGAAAATACAACATAGCAAGTGATGATAAATGCTAGACTGAACTTCTTGAGTACAAGAAACTGGATGAATGAGCATAGTAATATACAGTATAAATGCAAAAAAGAGTTAAAAATATTGAGAGGGGGATGAAAAACAAGTTATGGATAAAGTACGAGCTGTATTAAATGGTGTCCTAAGAGATAGTAGAGTTACTCTAATTGAAGCAGCTCTCCCTGATCAATTAGGAATCTAATCATGTTCATGATTCTACTTTTGGAAGAAGGATTAGACTTTCTAACGATGATGAGGTTTTTCTGAGGTGCCATGAAAGAGTAAAAGGGCAACATGTCGCAAAGTGAATGGGATCGCCAATTTCTCCACAAGAGCAGTAATCATTTGCTGATAGATGGAAGAGGTGAAGAAAAGACGGGAAAGGGCCATGTCCCGTAACAAACAGGATTTCTTCACGATTCCAGGAGAGTGGTTGCAATTTTACTGTTTTGATCACTTTATAAACAGAACGACCCGTATTTCCATTATCCTTAAGATTTTGCTATTTTCATATAAATATTTTTAAATTGATTAAAATGGAAAAGACTGAAGCAATATAAAAATTAGTAAAATAAATGAATTTGTTAATACCACTCGCCAAATATTCATACTTACAGCAATAACGTTTAACACATCTATGCTAACTACACGTATCTATAAGTTGGGATCTTATCGAAGGTCGTATTTTTACTAATTGGATATTTTTCACTGGATTGGATATTAATGGATATTGCTGATTGTATATTTATCGCCAAAGTTACTGTTCGTAAAAGTCCCAATATCCTTCCGTTAAACATATCATCAATATTGGCGAGTCACATTGACAGTGGTTGAACATGTTATTGGCAATGTATGTTTAAAATGTTTTTATCCAAACATGACATGGAAAATGAAGGTGGTACAATTTTTTTCCCGTCTTTGTATGTTTAAAAATTTTCTTAACTGTCCAGAAATTTTTTTTTCTAAACAGAATATGGGAAAACTTTAAAATTGTAAGAGCCTTTTAGAAATAAAAGCTTTTAAACTACTTAAATTACTTACATAATTCTAAAGCTTAATTTATAAAATGAAACAATTGCTGCAAATCGAAAGCATCTTGGAGCATATGAATTTTCTCAACAATCGAATTTCATGCAATCGATTCTTTATCATAGTATATTCGAATTTTCCATCATTTTGCATTCCCCATCAAAAAAAGAGCTGCATTAGTTTATTTAACATTAAAGAGCACAATAATTACACCAAAGAACTTATTTTGAAAAGTTTAGACAGCTCAGCGACTGTCTAAAACAGTAACTTTTATGTTTAAACCGTCTGTCTTCTAGACAGACATTGATTCATCATTCGAATACTTCAGGAAAAATAGAAGGGATAATTTCAGCTATATCACTCATACTTAACCTTCCCGTAAAATGATGAGTATAGCTCGTCATTGATTTTTCATGTCATATAGCATAATAACGAGCTATACTCCTCATTGTGCTTACTATATGGCATGACGAGCTATACTCGACATTGTGCTATATGACATGACGAGTTATACCCCTCAAGCGACTAAAGTTACTGTTGAATATAATAATTTAAAATTTCTAGTGTATTGAATTCGGAGGCACGGATATTGATACTGATATTGAAACTAATGATAGTGAAATATTACCAAGAAGACAAAAACGCGCATAATGACTAATAAATGAATACTTTGGAGTCGTAGACACATTATGTGCCTGAAATTATGTTAAAAAAATAATACCGGAGTGCCTAGAGTAAACGCGAAAACTAGGGGCTAATCCGAAATCATTCGAGATTTTTGAAGAAATGTTGAATTTGAACTTAAAAATTACAATTACATCCATACCAATAATATAATTTTAATTAATAATTATAAATTAGTTAGAATTATATAATAAACTAAGGTTTCTTACATAAAAATTAAATAGCTATTTTACCCATAATTTTTGCATTCTTAAATCTTACTGGAAGGGGTTAAGTATATATCACTCATATTTAAGTATACTCACTCATATCATATATCATAAGCAAAACCAGCACCCATCTTTATGAAAATCACATCAATCCAGAAATTAGGTCTATGTCTTTTTAAATAAATTATAAGGGGATAAAATCAATGTTAATTCTATGTTTTCTTACTTTTATAATCCTTAAAAGTTCCTAGTTAATTTATCAAAATGTTTAGATAGGATACTTATTTTCACAAATCTGAATCATTGTTCAGTTTTTACAGGAAATTATATCACTATAATTCCACTTTCACAATCAAACCATTATTTGCATGACTTTTTAATCAAATCACTAGTTTAAAATTTCAAAAGCTTCTGAAGTAATATGAGTTTTTCGATGACATTTTGAGTTCTAATCATTTTAAAATGACTCAAGTTATCACTCCGCCAATTCAGCTCAGAGTCAGCCTAGAAAAGTGAATGTGCGTGCACATAAGAGCACCGCACCACTGATTAATTTTGCAAAATGAAATTCTCGCCTACCAATTTGAATAATAAATTGAGCTGAGAGTTTCGCTAAGTGCATATAAAAAGTTTGGCGTTCTTTCTTTTAAGGGGAAATCTATATAAATAAAAATGAATGTTAGTCTGTATGTCTGTCTAAAGCGTTGCAGGACCACTCATCCGATTTCGATAAAACGTCTACTTATTACTTGCACTTACGCGAAGGTTATACACAGAATACAATCATTTAAAGAATAAAAAATATTTTCCGATCTATTTACCGCTTCTATTAACCACGGATTAACCACCAAATTACTCGTCAAGGAGACAACAGATTCAGTAAAGATGCTAAATTCAAGCTAGACGTTAATATTTCGCAGCTATTATATGTAAATGCAATTTAAGTCTTTCTCTGAGTTAATATTGAATTAGAGATTGTGTGAGAAAGTTTTGACTATAGCTTTGAAATTTTAACTAAACATTTAATTAAATGTTAGCATTTTTTTCAGTAACTTCCGAAAATATTGTAGTACAAATAATTTTTCGCCATCTTAAGTTTTCAAAAAATTATCTTTTCGACTATATTAAATATTTCATGGTATGAATATATTTTCTATGTTTAATCAATTTTAAAAGAAAATATTTTAATCACATTTTTCAACATTAAAACAGAGAATTCGTAACGAGTATTAAACAAATCGCGAGATACAATAAATAGTTTCTTTCATTAACATTCTGAATGTACACGAAGCTTAAGATTCTAAAAGAATACCCAGACCTAATACATAAAAAAGAATATTTGTTTGTAGAATAGAATAATAAAAAAAAAAACATATTATTCATGCTTTTCCTTTATATATCCTTCTACATATCCTTCAATTTTAATGAATGTGTATTTATTGCCGGCAAGAAAATTAATGTCATTCTTCCTTTCATTCTGAATTAAACAAGATAACTATTTCAAATTCCAAACAATATTTCCAAGATTATTTCTTCTGTGGCAGCAACTCGCCGGGTACCAGATATTATTGTATATATCACAGAGATCGAAAATTTTCATTAAAATGATTAAGCATATTTATATAATTTTGATAATATTTACAAATTGAACTGATGGCAACCTTTTCAATTGTTTCATTTAACTTAGATGCAACTTTTTAATACGCCTTACTTTATTTAGAGATATCAACATTTGTCATGTTTTGCTTTTAAAAAGTATTACAACAATACAATATAATATTTAAAAATATGAATAGTAACTATATTTTCTTATCGTTCTGAAAATTCCCTTATTAAATTGTGATAATTACTTCATCTGCAGAAAAATCTTTCAGAATGAAATTGAATAAAAAAGTTCTTCAAAGTTCAGCTTCAAATTAACAATAGTCAAGAACGATTGACCTTTTATCTATCGTATATTAAGTAGTCGAAAAATTAACTTATGGTATTATCAGCGAATTTGCATTAAAAAATATTTAAGAAATCGGAAAGAAAATCAAGTATTATAAATTATTCAAATAAATAGCACACCATGTTGTATTACATAAGTTTATGAAATAATTATTTTTTATTACAATTTGTGTAAAAATTATAAAATATTAATATAAATTATTATAATTAAATATTAAATAAATATAAATTATATTACTTATTTTCATGTATTCCTGAAGTCTTTACTACTCCAGTTTGAGTAGTATGAACAATAAAATGCAATAAAGTATTATTTTGTTGTACGAAATTTTTTTAAGGTCCCGTAAGTCATCTTTGCATCAAGCCACGTTTTGTTTGAGTCTGCACTTTTCAATTTCTTTATAAAAAAGATACTTTTCAATTTAACCCCTTAACTGCTATGCACGAGCTCTACTAATGCTATTTTAAAATTTAATATTGAAAGCAAAGTCGTTCATAGAAGTTTGAACTCGATACAAGAGTTCTAGTATTTAGCATCGGAAATATTTTATGAGTTCTTAATTCAATCAATATAAAAAAAGCATCGCTTATAAGAAATCGGGTGGAATTACACTTTAGATTATAAAACAGATGTCAAACAGTATTAATAAGGATTTACATCTATGTAAGACAAAGTTGAAATAAAGTTCTTCAACCAATTTAACACATTGCAAAGATCCACACACTATTATCTGCATTTATTCACGCACAATTATCTACATTTATTCACGCACAATTATCT
>JAPMOQ010052872.1:966807-980924 GCA_026543055.1 Argiope trifasciata | reverse complement strand
GAAGGCAGAGCTGTCTATGCAGTTCTACGTAGGCAGAGCTTTAAAATTTTGAAAGCATAGTCAAATGAAGATAGGCATTCTTCTCCAAATTCGTTTGATCTTTAGAAATTTTAGCAGCACAGTAGAATCTGGTCTCAAACTTATGGCCCACTAACCACAGCTTTGATATATTTGAATCTTGACCTTGAGAGATATCTGCATTCGATAAGATCTTTTATTATTCATGATAAATCGATTTGGATTAGATTCGAAACAATTGGAATTTTTACTAAGCAAACCAGAAAATAATTGATCCAATAGTCGAATCCGTAATAATTTTTAAGAAATAATCGATTTTTTAATAAGAAATAATCGATACAAATTATTTCAAAATTAATAATAAATTCTCGAATAATATTTTCAGAAATGCATCGTCCATTCAATTACCAATAATTCCACAAAAAAGCAATATTGCATTGCAGTTGTTTTATGAAAAAAAAATGCCCTGTCAAATCTAAAATTGTATTGTGAATTTCATAAGTAATGCAAAGAATATCGGACCCAATATCTCCACCGTATTTTATGAGAACTGAAGTCTCTCAAGATGAAAACAATTGTTTTATATCATCCCCAGTTTCATGACCACGTGAAGTACAAAGAGTGACTATTGTCTAATCAAGTGCTTCCTCAAAAAATTGAGAGCGCGGCGTTTTACTGGCTATTGAAAAATTCAATTGCGAAACGCGTTCTGTGAAAAGATGCGCCGTATAACACAATCCGGCATTATGTAGTTACAGTGAATCCCTTAAGAACGGGTCAGTTTTATTAACAGGTACTCTGAAAAGGATTAATTTCGAAATTTTCCGAGACTATGGAGAGGAAACACGTTTCCAAAGCGACGCGTTTGAACTTCCATTGTAGGAACGGTGAGAAAACGAGCAATTGTTACAGCAACGGCTCGCCTTCATTGTTTTATAATCTTTCGATGTTAATCGGAAAGCTTTCGTCATTTATCTGATGAGCAAGCATCCTTTTTGAATGGGGACGGATATATCTGGAATTGGGTCGCAATTCATGGAAGCATGTGGGGTTCCAGAAAATGGGTATTCGTTCTTTTACCCCTTCCAGTAAGATTTAATGGTGAAAAATTGCTCAAGAAATAACCATTCAATTTTTATTTAACCATCAATTTCAATCCCTTCCAGTAAGATTTAATATTGAAAAATTGGGCAAGAAATAACCCTTTAATTTTAATTTAACCATCAATTTCAATTTTAATCCCTTCCAATAAGATTTAATATTGAAAAATTAGGCAAGAAATAACCATTCAATTTTAATTTAACCCTCAATTTCAATTTTAACCCTTTCCAGTAAGATTTAATAGTGAAAAATTGGGCAAGAAATAACCATCAATTTAAATTTTAACACCTTGAAGTAAGATTTAATAGTGAAAAATTGGGCAAGAAATAACCATTCAATTTTAATTTGACCATCAATATCAATCCCTTCCAGTAAGATTTAATAGTGAAAAATTTGGGAAGAAATAAACATTCAATTTTAATTTAGGAAAACTGTTTATTTTATAACGTTTACGTCAGACACTCTCCTAAATTATTTTGATTTCATATACATTATCAATTTATTTCCAAATCCATTTTTCTTATGGTGTGCCTATGACTCCAGAGTATTAACTAAAATCACTAATTAGTCGTTCAACATGTTTACGACTTTTTGGAAATACTTCACAATGATTAGTTTCATTATCAATATCAAATAAATGCATGCTTATTTCTTCTGATTTTTCTAAATCCCTATAATCACCTTGATCTTCATGGTCTATACTACATTTATTCATTATGGTGGGGTTTTTTTTTTCACATGTTTTTCCCTTTAGTAAGAACGAATTTAATTTTAAACGAGTTCCGAATTCAATTTTAAACTAATTGATAAATTAAACTTCGAATCCATTCTCGTGGCGCCATGTTGGAAGAGAAACTGGGAGACATTGCTTTACGGATTCCATAACATTTATAGCTAAATACGGAAAATGCCGAAATTCAGGAAATACTCAAAACAAATTTTATTCAAAATATTAATAAAAATCAGTTTAAGAGCTTTATCAAATTTGCTTTCTTTTATAAACTCTTATTACACTTAGTTCAAGTATTTCTTATAATAGTCCAAACTGGCAATTGAAGCTGCTTGCTCGAATGTTCACATCCAAATTTTGAACTATAAAGAAGTACTATGTTATACAATGATTAACTGAATTTTATTTTTATTAAAATTATGCTTTTATACGAGGATTACCTGAATTTTATTTTTATTTAAATCTTTATCCCATTATACAAAGATTACCTGAATTTTATTTTTATTTAAATCTTTGTGATTATCCCTTCATAGAAAGCTTTATAAACTTATTCTGGGATCAATTTTTAAAATTTAAGAAAAATATTTTAATTTCTAATCGCAGTTTATTCTTTTCATAACGGAAGCAGCACATAAGTGATCTCGGTTGAAAAAAAATTCATTTTTTGGAATTTTATACATGTTTATAATCTTTTATTTAAATTATTTTACTTCTAAAGATAAGAATGCTCTTAAATTTAACAAGTAAAAATATGAAAATTTGAAAAAAAGTGAAATTTGAGTAAGAATCTTATTAAAAAATATTAAAATTTCTTATCAAACTTTGTGCGTATAAATATTTACTCATAAAATGCTGTTCGTTTCTTTCCATTTTAAATTGAGAATTAATAAAGAGCTAATATTCAAAGCATGTAAATACACATCAATAAATTCAATTCTGTTCGTTAAGAGACTAAATTAAAATTAGTTTCTAGATAGTTAAAGATCAATGTATTATTCTGAATAATTGCAATTTATTTCACCCAAGTCTTATTTAGAATATGTATAAAAATACAATAATATCATGAAAAATTTGTTTTATTCAACAACTAGCCGCCTTTGGCGACCAGCTGGTTCCCCATGAGTAATGCGTTCTAAAATTTTCAATTAAATCACATATTCATTAGCCTGGAAGTAATTCTGGGCATTGATTGGCTTGAAATTAATATTTTCTTTAAGATGATGGATGGAAGGTTCTTTTAGAACACGTTTTCCTAATATTCTTTAATTTTATAAATCAGTCAATTTTAATTATTGATTTAGATGACTGATTGATGTTGCAAGTTTTATTTAAAATATTAATGAAAATATTTTGTAACATATGGCTCATAGAGCAAAGTATGAAGAAATCTAAAACTCATAATTCATCAATGTATAATTGGAATCAAGCCACATAAAATGCAATTATTTACTTTCTTTAGACTAAGCTAACAGTACTAAACAATATGTATGCCTATTACTAATATTTAACAAAGTGGCCATTGGGCCGGAATTTGAATGCATATCCTATATAACTTCAATCAGGTTTATCGTAAATAAAGAAGATTTATTGAATTAATGCTAGAGATATTGCAAACGATCATAGAATTGTTTGCCTTGCATTTTTAAAAGAGAATATCACATTTTATATTTCTTTTATTTTATCCAATCACTTGCTAAAAGTTGCCTTTTTACAGATTTATTTGCGATGATAGTTTTTTTGATTTTTTATTTAAACTTCCGTCATTGTTTTCTTTTATTTTATACAATCACGTGCTAAAAAAAACATGGTTAAAATCTTTCTTTAAAAATTCGTTAAAAATAGAAGCTTAAGTTATAGATTAAAACACTGATACCATTAGAAAGCTAATTTTTTAATCTTTAAATTGATGTAAAAGTCATGTTTGTGCGATATATATTTTCAGAAATTATAGCGGAAAACGTCGGAATTTCGCTTAAATTTTAATTCATTCAAATTCTAATTAAAAATTCCAAAAAAAAAAAACGGCTCCGAGGTGCACATTCCCGACCTCCAAGGTATATATGTACCAAATTTGGTAGCTGTAGGTCCAACGGTCTGGCCTGTAGAGCGCCAACACACACACACACACACATTGAGCTTTATTATAAGTATAGAAATATATTTTCAGTATGATAAAAAACAATTTTCCTCTGATAATGACCGTTAGTCAACCAAAACACGCAAATTAATCCTTTGACTACATTTTTATTTTAAGCAATTTTTGTATTTGAAACGCATTTAATTGTCGGAACATAGAAATTCTTATTTAAAAGCTACTGCCTTCCTATCTTATTATTCAGAATATAAGTTAATTAGAATTACAGAAAAAAGGAATCAAATTCAGACAATACGGACTGTTCCAATACGTCAAATACACCCAAAAGATAAATAAGTAATTTTTTTTCAAGTTCAAGATCAATTTTGTCTAGTGAAAAACTTTGAAATAAACTATTTAAAGTTCTTGTTTGTGTATCATCAGAAAAATATTGATTTAATATATATTAATTATCAATAACATGACTTCAGTTATTTAATTAAAATAAATACTATTTATCTATAAAAATGTAAATAAATATCTTGTATAAATAAAATCAATTTCGATAAAATAAATTTTAAAATATCTGTACACATAACAAATATTTTATGCCACAGATTTTACAATGTTATTCACCTTGGGGCTATATATATATCAACAAAAAGCTCACGCAGTTGAATATGTGACAGTGAATAAAATAAAAATTCTTTATGCAATTATTAAAGGGAATATTCACTTCAGAAAAAATATATAAATTTTAAGTTATAAAATTATATTTTAATATATATTTTTGAAATATCAATAACTATAATAAGCATTTTTTAAAATTTAAGAAGCGCTTTCATATATATTCCAACAAAATATATGAAACCATTATTTTCTTTCAATGAAAAAAAAAAAACAGCAAATTAACATTATTTACATTTAGAACAGATTATTTTATTTGAAATAACGAGTTTATTCTGAATGAGAATTAAAATTAGAAAGCGGAGAAAGTAACTTACAAGAAAATGCGAGTCCAAGATGCGAGATGAAATGTGGCTATGGGTGAAATGGGTCACTCTCAGGATCAAAAGGAGGGAAGAATTGGAGTCTGCGCACAACATTTCATACTTCATGGGTCTCCCTTCTCTTCAACAGTTAATCAGAGACTTGATTCATTTACAGATTATTGCAAGCACATCGAAATTAAAAAGGATTATGCGATATAAAAATTGCACAAAGGAATTAAAAAGGATTATGCGATATAAAAATTATATAATGAAATTAAATAGGATAATGCGATATAAAAATTATATAATGAAATTAAAAAGGATTATGCTATATGTAAATTACACAACGAAATTAAAAGGGATTATCCGATTTAAAAATTACACAACGAAATTAAAAAGGATTATGTGATATATGAATTACACAACGAAATTTAAAAGGATTATGGATATATAAATTACACAACGAAATCAAAAAGATTATGCGATATATAAATCATACAATGAAATTAAAAAGGATTATGCGGCATATAAATTGATTGTACAACGAAATTAAAAAGATTATGCGATATATAAATTACACAACGAAATTTTAAAAAAGGATTATGAGAATATATAAATTACACGACGAAATAAAAAAGGATTGTGTGATACATAAATTTCACAATTAAATTAAAAAGGATTATGCTATATATAAATTCAGTTATAGAAAATTAGCACTGTGGAAATGGTAATAAGAAAGAAATTAATTCTAAGTTAAGGAGTCAGTGGGCTCTATTAGGCACTTTTAGGAATTACTCAGTTAGGTTATGAATATTTTTATGCATATGTACTAAAATAGAAATGCGTCAAATTTCTTAAAAACATTTTAAAACAAGTCGTATTATTTTTTTTTAAATTAAAAGACATAATTTTAAAAAAATTTAAAATATTCCAGACGGCTTAATTTCTATTTTTTCTGTTATTTTTTTATTACCCAATGTTAATTTATTTGGAACAAAATTACGCTTGATTTTGTAATTCCAATTAAGTGCTAATTTTTTTAGAAACATTTGCATGCACACTTTCTGAATTTTCATAAGAATTTCAGGTTTTCCTGAACTAAAATTGATTTTTAAGTAGTTAAGGAATTCGAAACATAATATGAATACTCCATTTTCTTTTAATGTTCAACTGCAATTATTATTAATTTCATTTAATTTCTTCCAAAAGCTGGAATATTTCAAAGATATTTATATCTGATTAGAATATCATTTTGATGAAAGGCTAAAAGATGTTTTTGTTTTCATTTTAATCCTTCAAATATTCATTTTGTTAAACAATACAATTTATAATGCTATTTTATTTGAATATAAACATATATTTTGGTGATGAAACGAAACGATAGTCCATTTTTGCTTATTTCATAGACGACGTCCCCTTAAAATGAGTGATTTCAGTTAGTTTTCTATATTCAAGCTCCCTACAAACATAATATATTCTATAACAGATTCTTTTAAAATCTTTTATACAAAGAAACTGTCTTTTCTTATCATTTCTGGCAAAGCTCATGAAATTACTCGATTTGCGATCAAACTGATTCTCCATTCCTTTTTTTTCTTCAGAAATACGGATTTTAAAATCAAATACTGTACAATCTCAATTAACTACATTCCTTTTAAATCGAAATCCTTCTGGAAATAATGACAAATAATAAAATCTTTTATACAAAGAAACTGCCTTTTCTTATCATTTCTGGTGAAGTTCGCGAAATTACTCGATTTGTGATGAAACTTTCTTCATTCCTTTCTTTTCAGAAATACGGATTTTAAAGCGAAATTCTGTAAAATCTCAATAAATTACATTCCTTTTAAATCGAAATCATTCTGAAATTAATGACAAATAATAAAATCTTTTATACAGTCTTTTCTTTTCATTTCTGACAAAGCTCATGAAATTACTCGATTTGCGATGAAACTGATTCTCCATTCCTTTCTTTAAAAAAAAAACGGATTTTTAAATGAAATACTGTACAATCTCAATAAATTACATTCCCTTTAACTCGAAATCATTCTGAAATTAAGGAAAAATAATAAAATCTTTCATACAAAGAAACTGTCTTTTCTTATCATTTCTGACAAAGCTCATGAATTTACTCGATTTGCGATTAAACCGATTCTCCATTCCTTTCTTTTCAGAAATACGGATTTTAAAATCAAACACTGTACAATCTCCATAAACTATATTCCGAAATAAATTCCGATTTTAACACGTTCACTGCCACTACCTTGATATCAAGATCATCTATCTAATTAGATGACTCCTTCTTTGCTATCTTTTAAATGTAGTAGAAAAGGTGTCATCTAATAACATAGATGGTTTGGTCTTAGAAAAGAACGCAATCTACAAGTTATCTCGTAGTTGGCCGTCAACGTGTTAAACCGAAATCCTTTTAGAATTGACAAAAAATAATAAAACGAAAAATGTATTTTATGATATATTTCGTTTGCTTTTGCAGTTACTATTTCTTAAACAAAATTTGACCTTTTAAATAATAAACAAAAAATATTTTTAACCTCACTCTGATTGATCACGATTTCGAATTTGAACCCTTTGCTCTCTCTTCAGGTGCCATCATTTTGATCATTTTCAGGTGCCATCATTTTGATCATTTTCAGGTGCCCTCATTTTGATGTTTTTTTCATTTCGATAGTTACAAAGTACCTTTCTCTTGTAAGTTAGTTACAAAGTATTTTGGAAAACATACAATTTATATAAATATAATTTTATATTTCGAATAATAAAAATTAATCCTTGCATGCAGTGAACAATTACGCATCGAATTAATTTTCAAAGTGCACGAATCAATGTTAGCTGTTGGTCTTCTTCAGATTTTGCTTGAGATGCATTCAGTAACCTTTTGAGAAATTTCAAAGTCGTATTAATTGAAAATAGTATTTTTTTTCGGCCTGTATAAACTGTTACAAGTGATAGTACTAAAAAATTTCATTCAAATGTTACATCATTTAACCTGACTATTTATTGGAACTAACGTACTACAATGTCTTGATCCTGACAGATCAAATAAGAGAATAGCATTTCAGATATATCGTTTATATGCAGTCATATATGTATGGAATGATATTTTAAAAGTTAACTTAACCCCTTCACAGTCGCATAATTTTGAAGAAAATGGTTATAAAGGTGCCTATTTTTTTTATTCAAGAAAATTATATAAAACTGAGTGTATGTACAATATTTGCATTCAGTTTTAATTTATTAGTTCATTTTTAGCTTGAAATTTTTAAAAAAATCTGAAAAGCCAACATTCAGGGTTATTATGACTGAATGTTAGCTTTCCAACAAAGAGAGAAAATAAAAAAATGTGTTTTAAGCATTCAAACATCATTTTATTGCATTTACACATAATGTAAATAAATACTAGCCATTTTTTCTTGTGTGATAAGTTTTAAAGCATGGGATGCATAAGCCAACATCACAATCAGGACAATAGTACAGAATTTCCTTTCTGCTGACATCTAGTTTAAAATAAATGGACAATCTCTAAAAACATAACAAATAATCTAGGGCAGCCATTTGGCCTATATTTTGAAAAATAAACATGTTTCTGGGCATAAGAAATAGATTGTTTTAATATTTTTGGCGCATTACTTTTGAATACGCCAGCCCGGAAATATCACGAGCGCGAGAAATAGAGGTAGAAATTTCACTTCGGCATTTTCATCGGAGAGAGAAGGAAGGGGTTAAACTGAATTAATTTCCTAGTTTTTAACTCAATTTAGCCCATATTAACTTCATTCTAAAAATATTCTCTTATTTCCTGATCTGATTCCACCTTATCTACTTAATAAATTCAAGAAATGCTTTGTAAAAATGTTTAGTCTGGGATTCCTAGGGTGAGAGTGATTGATAAAAGTTGCTGACCTAAACAAATAGTTTTATAAAAGATCCTTGTGTTTCCCCTGTTTGAAAGTCACATGTTCAGAAATCCTCTGGAGAAACTTTATAGTCTATAAGAATTGTAAACAAGATTTTCCCTATCAAATTAAGCTATTCAACCCCTTCCAGAAAGATTTAAGAATGCAAAAATTATGGGTGAAATGGCTATTTAATTTTTATTTGAGAAAACTTAGTTTATTTTATAATTCTAACTAATTTATAATTATTAATTAAAATTATATTATTGGTATGGATATAATTGTAATTTGTAAGTTCGCATTCAACATTTCTTCAAAAATCTCTAGTGATTTCGGATTAACCCCTTAGTTTTCGCTTTTACGCCAGGCACTCTCGTAATTTTTATTTTATTACAGACACATAATGTGTCTGCGACTCCAGAGTATTCATAAAATTCACTTATTAGTTAGTCCCTATGCGCGTTTTCGTCTTCATGGTATTATTTTACTATTATTAATTGTATTATCACTATCAGTTAAATGTATGCTTATTTTTTATATTTTTCTGAATCTCTTTGATCTTCTTGATTTACATTACTCTTATTCATTAAGGTGTTTATTTCTCTGCATATTTGGTATTTAATTAGTCAGATGTTCAGGCTAAATGTTTATTAGTATAAATGATCGAATTTATTAGAATGACTACTAATAGTTTGGCCATAACTTGTACCAAGACAATCAAACGATATATGATAGTGATCTATGATATTATCAACATAAGTAATAAAAGTGCATCCGCATTCAATACACTAGAAATTTTAAATCAAATTAATTATTATATTCAAAAGTAACTTTAGTCGCATGACGAGTATAGCTCGTCGTGCCATATAGCACAATGACGAGTATAGCTCGTCATTGCGCTATATGGCATGAAAAATCAATGACGAGCTATACTCGTCATTTTACGGGGAGGGGTTGAGATACGAGATAAAATGTTCGTGAGCTTTCTCTCATTATTCGGTATTTTCTCATTACTTGGTTCTGTGTTGTGTTGTGTGTGTGTGTGTGTGTTCGTCGCTTTCAGCTTGTACATAGACATGCCTACTTTTCTGAGATGAAATAAAACGACGTAAAAGCATCAAAAGTCTCTTCATTGCCTTCGAACCTGCCATCTGCATCCAATAATTTTAAATCTTTACATGTATATATTACGGTAAAAGTAATAAATCAGTGATTATATAAAATTTACCTGTTATTATACATACTCACCACTGAATTTGGTAAATAAGATAAGTATGTAATAATTTATCATATTTACCAAATTCAGTAGTGATTATGTATAATCACCGGTAATTTTATATAATACAGTAAAAGCTCTTTATTCGCGGGGTATGTTCCATAAATATGCCGCGAATACAGAAACCGTGAATACGGAATGGTAATTTATAGGGGATACGTTCCTAGGTGACAAATATATATATATATATATATATATATATATTATTATTATTATTATTATTATTTCCTGTCTATTCATTTATCCTATTCATGTTTCCGGTGGATTATTGTATTCAATTGAGTCGTCCATTCTGTATTCGTATAATTTGCTCTAGTCTTTAATCGTTACATTAAAATGGATAAAATAGTCTTTGAGATCTGCCTTCTTCGCGTCAGATTCAAATGAATCTTCGGAATGAGGGGAGAAAATTTTCATTTCTTAATCGTTAGTTCTACTTTATTTCTTAGTCGTTAATTCTACAAAGATACTTTATTCATTGAGTAATAAGGTTGCTTTCATGCTGTAAGTTTACATTCTCGAAAACACCGATCGCGGTGAAGGCGGCTTATGTCAAAGTCCTCGGCGATATCATTTAACATACTTTAGACAAATTTGTAATAAGATCTATTTTACTTTTTTTATTAGTCCAGTTGACGGCATTTACAAAGGATATTAGGTTGGATATATATTGTAATCTTTTTATCATTATGTATGTACTTATTAGATCCGCGAGTAAAGAAATTTTAAGCCTCGAATAAAGAAATTTTAAGCCGCGAATGAAGGAATTGGGTTGCATTTTCTTAATCCGCGAACAGTGAAAACGCAAATGAAGGAAGCGCGAATAAGGAGCTTTTACTATATTTAAAATAAAAGAATCTAAGATAAATCTATTTAAGATAAAAAGAATTTTTTACTTAGTAGGGTTTCAGTGTCTTTTGACTGTTCACGCTAAATACTGCGAAATAATTTTTGAAATTAGTTCTTCTAATTGATTTAACCTTTTCTAGGGCCATAGGAAATAAACTTCCCACCAAATTCATCATTCTTTTTATACGGTAAAATCGGTTGGCATACATTCTCAAAATTTTTTCATTATAATAGAAACATAGATGTTTCAGTTTTCTTATCTCACACAAAATGATGTGTCATGATTTGTTATTTAGTATTAATTAATGAATCAAATTAATTTTATTTATCTAATAAATAAATGAATTCCTTTTATTAAATTTATCCTAATTTTAAAATTATTGTAATATACCATTACTGCAAAAAAGGGCTCTTTAAAAGTTTAACAGAGTGCTCATATAACACAACGAGATCATTCATTAGTCGTCCAGAAGTTTTTGGCGGTGTGCCATTTTTTTCATTATTCATCCCATTATAATTCGGATTTGAAGTACAGTTTGGACAAAATTCCTCTTTTTATAGCATTCATTAAATAAATCTTAAAAATTCCACCCAAAATGTTTCCCAGCGCAAGATAGAATGTATTTTCTTTTTCGAAAAATGTTTCTAAAACCTTCTATATTAGTTCTTAATATTATTGCAGTAAAAATATAATATAAAACACCGGAAACTTCATTATTTTACTGTTTTCTTGACAAAAAATGCAATCTATCTTGGAATTTTTGTTAGAAATTATAATAAAAAATAACGTTTAAAATGAATGATTTTGAAAAATCAATAAAAAAAATCCGATTAAAGTGCTTAAAGGGGGGAAAAAACGCAGGAATGCCGACATTTCAAAACCTTAGACACACCTTAGAAATTTTTTTTTTTTACTTCAATATTTTAATGAGAAAATTTTTGTATGTAAAACTATCTATGACTTATTATAAAACAGAAAAATAATTCCATTATTGTTTAATTAGCTATTTTTGTTTAATCAAGGTAAGTTTATTTAAATAGAAGATAAGTTTATTTAAATAAGATAAGTTTATTTAAATAGAATACTAAATATCCATTTTATCTTTACAATATTTTTTTTATGTTTTTTTACGTCATAAATCATACATTATACAGAAAACTACCTTTTCTTCCATTTTCTCGAAATGAAAATACAAATTAAGTGCGAAAAAATGCAAATACTAACAAATGACTAAAGAATTCAATTTTTGATTGGTATTTATTTTCTAGTGCTTCTTTATTTAGATGAGTTAGTTTAGATTTATTAACGTCCCGTTTTCAAACAACGCTAGAGCTATTTGGGGACGGATCTTGAAAATTTTGAACCGCTGTCACATGTAGAGGAAGATACCTAAGCTGGCTACTCCCTCTCCAGTCTTCCACGTTACATCTGCGAGAAAGCGTTTGGTCCCGACGGATTTGGCGTGCATTAGGCCTGCTTACACGATGGTTTGTCGGTGGAATCGGGTTCCAAACTTGACGTTCTTTGATTCTGAGGCCGAGACCTTAGTACCAGGCGGCTGCGGCCAAATTTTTTTTTACTTGGAAAGCATTTATGAATAAACGAAGGAATTAAAAATATCGTTTAATTGATATCAAATAATCCAAATACTTAAAGTATCACATGTTAATTATTGCGTATCTATATTTATATACGTTTTAATGAATTTTAAATGTCATTACACATTTTACCTTTATTTATTAACACACTCTCTGCCGCTACCCTCACCTGATATCAAGACCATCTATCTAATTAGATGACCCCTTCTTTGCTATCTTTTAACTGTAGTAGAGAAGGTGTCATCTAATAACATAGATGGTTTGGTCTTAGAAGAGAACGCAATCTACGAATTATCTCGTAGTTGGCAGCCAACGTGTTAATCCAGAACCTTATAGTGCCTTTTGATTCTGCAGGTAAAGCTGCGTTTGAAGGTTTTTTTTTGTAGTTATATGTTACTTTTGTAAGCACCCAACAATAATTTGAAATAGGATAACATTCCACCGAACCTGATATTTTCCCCCACATTTTTACCCTACGGAGGCACCTCGAAATGAGGATGAGATGCTACCGAAAGGGTGGATGGATCTCCCCAACCCTGTGGGCACAATAAAAGATGGCGATTTTGTGCCTCCCATCAATGACGGGACCTACTTCCTACGGGAAGGGTTGTACCTTGGCCAGTGATGGCCCTTAGGACTCAACAGCAGTTCCCGCCAGTGTTGCTGTAGCGGCGGTCCGGTCATTCAGTCTTTGTTTGGTTAATCCGTGTGCCTTAGAGGCGAATCGGAGGTCAGTGATATGATATGATAATGGCATCTTTTTTAAAGTATGCCATGCATCCTTTTGAATACCATTTATTGTAAATAAAAATGTTAATTGAGAGTCAGGCAACTAACGTCTGGGGCATCGAAAATACTCTGTCATTTTAACTTTTGATAAGCTAGAAAATATTTCACATAAGTATTTAAAGAAACGCCGTATTTTAGAATGTGTTTACAAATAGTTTCATGAGACCCAGCTTTAAACAAAGAGGTAGTGACATTTTTTTTTTTTTTTTGCATTAACTACACTTTTGTTCATAATGTTATAATAGTGTATTAGTAAATAGAAGTAGTAGCAAAAACGGCTGGATTTAAAACATTTGAAGCATAAAGTTTACGAGAAAACATTATTTATCATATATATATAATCGTCTACAGCCGTTTGTAATACTGAGAGGAATTGAAAATATTCCCGCTATCGAGAACTTTGGCAATATGCATGATATTTTTTATCAAAGCTGTCATTTGTTAATCGATGACAATCATATATGAAGTATTCATAACAGCAAAACAACCCATCTATACGGACATATTTTCTAGTCTATACGGACATATCTTCTAGTCTATACGAACCTATCTTCTTCTGGGGCACAAGCGATTTTTGAAAATGTAATGTAGGCTGATGAGCATTCATAAATGATTTGTATGAATGCTCATAAGCCTACATTCAGCAGACATTCATCGATATAAATAAAAATGAATGTTTGGCTTATGTTTCTTATGCGTTGCCTCACCACTCATCCGATTGGGATAAGACTTTGAATACTTATTTGTTGCACTTACGGGATGGTTATAGGCATAG